>CM074502.1:17806151-18040088 GCA_037389245.1 Oryzias sinensis | reverse complement strand
TTGTTTGAGCTTTACCGTTTTTCGTTGCAGTCAATTACATATATACAATGAAAACAACATTAGGTATTGCTATGTAGATGTTTCATATGTCAAATATTGTCAGCAAAGCCTACATCCATGACATGCTCAAATTTGACCTGATTGAATTATGTTTTTATACTTCATTTTTAGCTGCTGCCATGTTCTTTTAATTCCTGCAGGATTGCATCTACATGAAAATGAAATCAGGGACATTGAATTAGATTAATGTAACAATTACTTTTTGGAAACACAATTTGCTAGTACTGCTTACTTTCTTTATCCCATATAAACCTACACCACTTGATCAATACAAGGGTAGACAAAAGTTCACTTTTAAAAACACAATTGCACGTATTAATATTAAACTGACCAACGTTTGGAAGAGTGGAAGGTTAACAAAAAAGTCCTCTAAACATTACCGACGTTAAATGCATTTCCCCCCAGATTGGTTCTGTACACTATGCAGCATTTCATGCAATTACACCAGGAATAACACTTCAAAAGTACACCTAAATATCGCCATATTTTATTTCACACCTTACGCTATTTAAAAAGTTATTTATTACAGCCAATATTTTATAACAATGATTTAAATGCAAACTAAGGCATTAACTTGAGCAGCTATGTTTTCCCACGCTAACTGTCTCTGTTTTGCAGATGCAGCGGTGTTGCTTTTCTTCTGGAATATGTGCTCATATTCACTGTAACTCTGCAGCAGCACGCCAAGTTCAGCTGGCGAAAAATGTGCAGACCTCTTTTTTTCCACAGTTGCCATGGTGACTCGTAATATCTGCGCTCCATTGATAATGGCTTCTTATGGTCGCGGTGCGAATCAGTCCACTCAGAGTTGATTGACCTAACTCCGATCAGCTTCTCTGAAACAGAAAACTCAGAGTTGTTAATCTCTCGATTGACCAACTCAGAGTTCAAGTTTAACCTCAGAGTTGGTTGAACCTCCTTTCTGAAACAGGCCCCTGTTCAACAAGTTTAGTCAGTCTGCTCTGTTGCTGTGTGGTGTTCACTTGCTGCACTTTTTTCTCTCGTAAATTTACGACTGAAAATCTACTAATTTTACTTTTATTATTTTTTATTTTTGGTGGCCCTAAAACTCCGTCGTAGTCATCCAAACATGAGTTACTGTAAAGGAATATTTGTACCCACCAACTAACCTTCTAAACTGCATAAAACAATGACCACTATTCCAACAAATGTAGTTAAATTAACTTTTATTGACATTACTTTGAAATCATTAGCAGTTATCATCCTCTTTTTTCTGGCTAATATATGCACATGTCAAAATAAAGTATGATGTTCAGCTTTAAAAAAGAAACACATCTACTGCTTTAAAACATAAAAACGTGAATGTAATTGTAATTTTCTTGAACAAACAGATCTTCATATTCTGGGCACAAAAAAGAATTATCCTTTCAAGGTTTTTAATGAGGGCTTTCTTCATCCATCATTCACTGTTGTTGTTGTTGGTTTTTCATAAGAGACAAAAAAGAATAGCTTTATTACAGTCTGACAATCAATCAGAATGAATCAAAAAATATAAAAAACATTTGACTTTTGACTTGTATACATTTTTAAGCGAGCTTCAGTTCAGATCTAGTTCACGTGTGCATTCAGAATATTAACACATAGTTTCATAAAGGCTGGGTGGACAGCATAACACCTAATGAGCCTGATGTTACTGAGGCCACAAAGCCTCTATAAAAGTTTCAAAAAAGAGCTGTCAGTCTCTAACATGGCTGTGGTCATATGGACAAAAGTCATGGAATAAACGCCTAATCAGAATAAAATGTGTCATGTATACACACTGTTCAGAATAATCTGCCTCGATCAGACTCATTCAGATCAAAATTTCTTTCCCATCGAGATAGGTGGGTTATGCCGATTGTATTTACGATTGTGTTGCGTGTAAAAAGTTCATTCCGATTGGAGGTTACTACTGCTCTGGCTTTTACGACATGCATATACGGTGCGGCGCTTTAGAGGAGGCTTTGGAGCACAAACAGGACCTGCTCCGCTAGAGTGAACCATGTCCCAAAGCAGAGCAGCTGGACTCGTAGCTTTAACCACCAAAGATTTAAACTAACAGGTGATTTCTTCTGAGTTCGAACAGTTTGAATCTTTTTTTTCTCTCTTTTTTGTATGATCTAATTGAAATATAACGTAACAAAAAACTGGGTCTTACACAAAGACTTGTGTTGGGGGTAACTGATAACCAAGTAACACAATACTGTAATTTTATTACTTTTGTCAGTAACAAATGTTTTCCACTTTTTTAACTTCGATCAGTGGCATAGACCGCATGTATTGTAACTTAATTCTGTGTCATTTTCACGCTGTTGTCTGAATTCTAATGACACCAGATACTGTCTTGAACCACGTTCATACTTTGCATGAGGTCATTGCTTTAAAAATGAAGTTAAAGACAAGGGGATCTTGTTTGTGTAAACTGTTTTTCCTTGACAATTTGTACACAAGAGTAAAAAAGTACAGTAAAGTAATAAGTAGTGAATTACTTTTTCAAATAGGTAATGAATAAAGTAATTAAATTGCAATTCTGATCCAATAACTAAGTAAAGTAATTAATTACTTTTTAGAAGTTATTTACCCAACTCTGAAAACTGGAATATCCAAAATGACAGGGGGCCTTATAGTTCGTAGTGCCTTATGGATTCATTCTGTTTGTGTTTACTAATGTGGATGGAATTTTGAGAAGCACACTGTGCTCTGTCTAAATGATTGGTTGTATTTACTCTACCCTACAAATGTAGCAGTGTTGGACTGTGTTTCTTTTATGTGTTATTAACAAGGCTGGGAGTTAGCGTAGGCAATGTAACGTCAGTTTTAATGGTAGCTGTCTGGTTTTTTTATGTTGTGAACAAGGCTGGCTAATGTGTAGCATTGTCGAACTTTGTTTTTTTATATGTTACTAACATGGCTGGGAGTTAGCAAAATGAGGTTTGATTTAGCAGTGTCAGCCTGTTTTTTTTTTCTTTCATGTTCCAAACACATTTGGAGGTTATAGGTATTGTAAATACGGTAACCCAGCTAATACTTCTAACATGGCTAATATGTAGCATGTTCCAAACAATTCCTAGAGTTACTGAGAACACAGTTAATAAAGTCTGACTGACAGACTTATCTCCGACTCTTTGGTCTCACTTAATGCGCCTCATCCATGACAAACGTTTTAAAATAGACTTGTCTGAAGTAAGAGCTCTGTCTCCCCCTCTATCACCGGCGGAAAACTGTCTCCAGAGTTCAAACCACACTACAGTTCCCAGCAACCCCAGCGCACATGTCTTGGATGCTGCACACCTGACTCTCTTTCATTCATCAACCACAGCATACTTAAGCAATACACTCTTCTGTCTCCTGACCCTGTTTACCTTCCACCTGTCCCGGCTCTCGCCTGGATCCTGATTAGCCCTGTTACTTCTCTGATTCTCTCATGCTTGTCTGCCTGACTGACCCTGATTTAGCTTTGTAGACTTTTAGCTGAGCTAATAAACCTGCTGCATTTGGATCTGCCGTCTGGCTGTTCTTATGACAAGACCATTCAAGTGCAGGAAATATGGTAAATTGCGTTCATTCATGAATATATGAATCTAAATTGAATACATTTAAAGTGACACCTAGCCTAAATATTGTTTCATTGTGTTTCCAAAATCCTGCTTGTCATTTCAATAATACCTCTTCTCTCTGCTTCTGTTCTCTCATAAATGCACAAAGTAGCATTCCAGCATTGTCAGTTAGAACACAAATTGAGATTCTTGCTTTTCAGAGCGTCAAAAATCAGTAGATTCAGCCTGAAATGCTCCCAAATGAGGAGTATAAGGGAAGTCATTCAGGATCAACAGCAGCTGCAAAAGAGTCCTTCAAAATCTTTTGCAATTTTAAGCTTTTGTTTCACGGCCGCCTCCAGTCTCCTTCATGCATGACAGAAAATTTACTCCTTGCTAAACCCTGCCATCACTCTTCCGACTTTCTCCAATTTTAAGCAATTAAAGGCTCTAAAACCTTGCAGATGTTCTCTGCTAAACACATTAAGCATAGTCATCTGTGACCTTTGGCGAAAACATGACATTTTGTCTCCACCCTGGGACACTCCGCTGTCGCTGTTCAAAAAGCGTGTGGCTCCAGTAGATTGGAGGCAGGAAAAAGAGGCTCTGCAGGTAGCTTCACATCTACAAGCCGAAGTGAGGACACTGACCTTCAAGCAAAGTAGCTGAGTTGTCAAGTTGTCTTAAAGCTTGTTAAAGATGTAAGAGAGTTGGCGTGATGCTGGAGAGGAAAACTCTTCGAGGAGGTAACACGATGGAGATACTTTAGAAAAGGTCACATCAACTACATCATCACCTCCTGAGGGCATGCCGAGATGCTTCAACCTCCACAACCTGAGTGCCTGCATTCTATAGTGCATCCAAACACATTTTGGGTGGTGGTTGGGGGGGAGAAGAAAATCTATCTATTTTCATGGCTGTGGCTGAAAGTGCAAGTTTTGCTCTGGTTTTTGACACTTTTAGAGGGAAGGGCTGGATCACTGGACCATGGTCTGTCTCATGCTGTCACAGTCTCCAAAGACAGGTCTGTGACGCCACCACCTCACCATGCTTGATTTTACAGTATTGAAGGTGGACTTTTTTTTTTAAATTGTGAAAAGTTTGGGTAAACGCAGTGCTCTACAAAAAAATAAAACACACATTTTTAATGATGACTTGTCGTATTTCGGTCAGATACTCGCTGCAGTGTTTTACAGGTAAATACCCTAGGGCGGTTCAGTCAATTAACTCACCTGCTCAGCGTCCTATTTAAGCCCAGGTGCGCAGTTGTTCCTTCTCTTTCTTACCTTCAGCGCTCATTCTTCGCCGGTCTCCGTGCCCGCGGGTCTCCTTCTCTTTCGGCGTCTTGCTGTGTTCCCCCCGTCCTTCGGATGGATGATCCCCATTTTTCTGCTGTGGGGTTTCCGCGTCTGCTCTCCTTTTGCGGCGATCAGCGGGCGGCTGCCGGCGCACAGCGAATTCGTTTCGCCGCGGTCGCGTGCATCTGCAGGGGGTGTGCTTTCCGCGATGTTCGGGATGTCCATGGCCCCGATCAGGAGCAGTCCGGGTCTTCTCGTCTGCCGTGGTCAGCCGAATTTCTACAGTGAGCGGCATGCGGTTCTTTTCCCGTGTAGTTTTTTCTAAGGCTGCGCTCTTGCTTCCTGTTTACTTAGGTGACGTCACGCCCCTAAGGACCCTGGGAATTGTAGTTTTGTCTTATGGTCCTTCATGATGCACTTCTGATTCCTTTTCTGCTGCGTACTTCTGCGTCGTCCGGTTGTCGTTTCAAGGGTTGTGGAGTCTTTTCTTGGTTGTGGAGGCTGGTGGTCCTCGTTGCTGTTTTGTTCTTTGGGAGCTGAGTGTGAACCTTGATTGTCTTTAATTCGATGCTGGCTTTATTATTATGGCGGTTCTTCTGTTTATTTTCTTCGTTGTTGTAGCTGCTGGCTAGTCAGAATGTGAATTAGTCTCTCTTGGACCCGTCTCTGCAGGAACAAGCCCTTAGCACCAGAGCGATAGACTCTTTTCAGGGCAGCAGTGTCACAATTGTAGGATGTAATTTTATTTTTATGAAAAGGTTAATGGGGGGGGGGGGGGTTAATGGCTAATTGTTGCTTATATACATGTTATCAGCTGGTTCTATTATCATTTTACTGAGGACAGTGGACTTCTGCTATTGGATGTTTTTTTTACCATTCAGTCCAGGCATGCTGCAGCATTTTCTCTGACTTTCATTCAATGACCCGTGGGTCAGGTGGTTCCCTTAGAACAAAGGACAAGGCATGCTGGTGGTTCCTTTCATTTGAATAATAACAGCCATTCATCTGTTTCAGTGTGCTTGTGAACTTCCCATCCTTACCCCACTCTAATTGGTGAACTTTGGATCTACAGATAGTCTGTTTGAACTGTGTAGAATCACACCAGGGACCGCTGACAAGCAATGTGAATGGATCAGCGTTTGCTGAGTCTGAGCTGTCAAATCTTTCAAAATCACAGACCTATTACAGGAAAACAAACTCTAGTTTAGACAAAAGTGTCACTGTTTTAGTTTCTTTACTTTTGTATTCTGGTTCTCTTTTGTTTCTGTTATGTGTTGAGATCAGTTCCTGTTTTATTTTGTAAGGTTTCCTGTTTTGTTGTTGTCTCGAGTTTAGCTTTTGGTCCAGATCTGTCCTGAGTGTTTCTGCCTGTGTCTCGTCTGTTCTGTATGTTTTAAGTCCTGTCTTTCCCTTCCTCCTGTGCTGCTCCATAGGTTAATGTTCCCCCGTGTGTCTAATATTTTGAGTTTCAAGCTTGCCTGCCTGCTGCAGTGGTTTAGTTTTGTTTTTTGGACTCTTGTTATTAAAGCCCCTGTTTCCCTGAAACCTGCCATCTGTCCCTCCTCCTGTCCTCTTTAGATAACTTTAAGACTTGTTAATTAAAACACATGAGACGGATGTTTGAGTGAAGAGATCTATCCTTGTTACAAACACAGCACTGACAAACGGCCGGTTTGTGGAATGGTAGCGTGAACAAGATCATAAGAATAAAATAACCGGACAGAAAATTGTAGATTTTTCATAAATGGAAAATAAAGAAGAAAAAAAATAGGAGCCGGGTGGAGAGGAGGTAATCACTCCCCCCAGCAAAAAGCTTTGTTCCCCAATTTTTTAGTCAATATCATCATTGACAAGAAATAATCAACAAAATCTTTTAAAGCACTTAAAAAATCAACATTTTGCAATGAAATCTTACTTTACCCCTGTGTTTTGTGTGTGTATGTAGATTTTGGGCTTCAACTTCAACTTTACTGTTGTTATTTGTCTTCAACTCCCCCAGCTCTGCCACTGCATTGAGGAGGTCTTTGAAAACAGACTTTCCAGACTGTAAAAATGTACTTTTTGGTGTAAATTCTGACTTTTCAAGTGAAGAGTAAGTCAGAGGCATTACAGAAAAAGTGCTTTAATAAGTAGGAATTTCAACAACACCTCATATAGTATCTTGCCAACCTAAAGTGTAAATGCTAGCAATTCTTCCTTTTAATCTGACATGAAGTTTCAAAAAACATTTTTTTTAAATGATGTATTATTTTGTTTTTACAGCAGTTAAATGAAGGTCAACATAAATATAAAGGAGTTTAATTTGTTAAAAATGAATTATTTAAAAATGTCATCTGTTTGATCTTTTTTTCTGTTAGCTCCCGTCTCCCATCTGATTTGCTTGTTTTTTGTCCCGACAGATTTCTGGCCAACACATCATTTGAAGGCCAGAGTGGTTTTATATCCAGAGAGAGTCAGGCCCAGATTCTCATCTCAGAGGCTCATCACTACATCTGGTCTCTCCAGCTGGACCCCCTTGGCCAACCAACCTGGACCCGCTTGGGACGCTGGCGAAGAGGGAGAGTCCTGATGGACCAGGGGGGGTGGCAAAGTCACCCTGGGTCGAGAATCGGAGGAGACTGGCGGCGGTATGCAAAGTTGCACATGCGGGTGGTGACGCTGGTGGAGCATCCGTTTGTGTTCACCCGCGAGGTGGATGGGGACGGATTGTGCCCAGCAGGGCAGTTGTGCCTGGACCCGCTAACCAACGAATCCTCAGTTTTAGAAGGCCTTTTCCAGAACCTCGGACGACGGAATGGATCTGTTCCCACGCACTTGAAGAAATGCTGTTATGGATACTGTGTAGACCTGCTGGAGAAACTGGGAGAGGACATGGGCTTCACTTTCGACCTCTACATTGTGGGCGATGGGAAATACGGAGGATTCAAAAATGGTCGCTGGACGGGTTTGGTTGGCGATCTGCTAAGTGGTGCCGCCCATCTCGCAGTGACGTCCTTTAGCATCAATTCAGCCAGGAGCCAAGTCATTGACTTCACCTCCCCCTTCTTCTCCACCAGCCTGGGAATTCTGGTCAGTCATGCTGCCTTCAGTCTTATTTTCTTTCCCTTCTCAGTTTTGACACTCGTTGGCCTGGTCCCCTTTGATGTTTTTCACTGACCTCCCCTCAGCTCGCTCTGCTTGGTATGCTGCTGGTCACTATCAATATGTCAGAGTTTTATTACTGCAAGCTCTGGCTTATTGGACTCTAATGCAATCTCCAATGTGTGGCCGGTCCAGCAGGTGTGCAGCCTTGTAAGTTGACTTTGTCATTCCAGTTACTGTAGTTTGTACCCCCAGCTAAAGGAGGCAGTGAAGGTAGTCGTCACTCACCCCATTTTCTTTGAAGAAAAGTCCCACAAGTATATTCTGCTTGTTCTTATACCAACTCTTTGTCTGTAAAGCTCCCACCGAATGTGGAGTGTCTACTTTGAATGCTAAGTCCCTGTACAGACGCAGTCATAGGTCCTGCGGTGCATTTTGAGCTTCAGGACGTTTCAGGCATTCCGCCACAATGTTTCCAAAGTTCAAAAACCTGAACTTTGGCAATCATTTTGCATGAACCAATCAGGAACTTAGCTTTGATGACGTCTAAACACAACATAGAAGAGAACCTTATCATCGCCATTTGTTCTCCTGAACTTTATGATATTTTTTCTCATTTGCATCAATAATAAAAGCATCCTCAATTTTTTTCTTTTATTTTAATTTTTTCTTTCCTTGAATTAATGCAGGACAGCAAGTTGTGGGTCACAAAGAGACAGAGTGCTGCTGAAAGCGGCTGTTATTCTGATGCAGTTCCTGCAACAGATGGTGAACTTCACCGTACTGGAAGAGTCTCTGAAAGATCTCATAAACCCAGACATGATAACTTTTGTAGAGTTCTCCAAAATAAATAAACCTGACCTTTCAACCTTATTTGAATCCTCCATCCATTGACTGGATGAAATATACTGATATACAGTCCCTGTAGCAATGAGGCTAAAAACATTTGTCTGTAGCTCCTCCCACACGACTCATTCACTATCAGAATTATGGATAAGCATCCAGCTGTGTATTTGATGTGCGTCAAAAGAGAGGCAGAAGATGCTCATTTGACACACAAATTGCAATTGGTGTAAATGTAGCATACTACATCCCAAAGTGGTGTTTGGAGGTGGTTTCCTCCTGGTCTTTCACACTCAGTATTATATTTGTCGTGTTTCCAACCCTGCGTGTCCTTCAGGTTCGTACCCGCGACACGGCTGCACCCATCGGCGCGTTCATGTGGCCCCTCCACTGGTCCATGTGGCTGGGCATTTTCGTGTCCCTCCACGTCACCGCCATCTTCCTCACCCTGTACGAGTGGCACAGCCCCTTTGGGATGACCCCGCGCGGGCGCAACCGCAACAGAGTCTTCTCTTTTTCCTCAGCGCTCAACGTGTGCTACGCCATCCTCTTTGGACGAACCGTCGCCATCAAGCCCCCAAAGTGCTGGACCGGCCGCCTGCTGATGAACCTCTGGGCCATCTTCTGTCTGTTCTGTTTGTCCACGTACACTGCTAACCTGGCGGCTGTCATGGTCGGGGAGAAAACCTATGAGCAACTGTCAGGAATACACGACCCAAAGGTAAATAAAAGCACTCTTGTTTCCTCATTTGCAACATCGGCCCCCATCTCACATGTTTGCTTGTGCTTTTGTGCAGAGATTGAATAATTACTCACCACTGTAAGGTTAATTGGGGTCAGGTTGGTAATTATTCTTGTCGATACTCTGAATTCAAAGAATGCCCGAGTAATGGGTTGTGACTGAGGAAGAAATGCAGGGTTGGAGGCTGGAGCGCTGCCCTTCACAATCTATGAGTGGAAGTTCTATAGAGCAAGGCAGTAATGGGTCAGTCAAAGCGTTTACGTGTGAGAGGGTGAAAGACCTTATACAGAGATGAGAAAAAAATGATGTATGCAATCATTGTGGCAAATGACACTATATGTATGTGTAGATTTAAATCAAAGAGACAATTAAGAACTCAAAATGACATTATTATAGCAGTTTTTCCCATGACCGCACCTCTTTTGCAGTTGCACCATCCCTCTCAGGGATTTCGCTTTGCCACAGTGAGAGAAAGCAGTGCAGAAGACTATGTCAAGAAGAGTTTCCCTGAAATGCACGAGTACATGAGAAGATATAACGTTCCAGCAACTCCGGACGGCATCCACAACCTTAAGTAAGACAACATTACAGGTCACACTCTGTTAATAACACAGAAATGTCCATTTCAGGCCAATATAACTTGTTTTAGAATAACTCGGTATCTGTAATCAATTTCTAGAAATGTGATATTTTATTTTATTTTAAAAATGTCAATTGGACTTTACAAAAAGGAATACTACTGGTTCAAGTGAAGCTGCATTTCTCCGAAAAATGGAGAAAAATATTCATACTTATGGCTGTCACTCTCCAGCACTACCCAGTCTGTTTGCATGCAGCTCCTACCTTCCTCTTTACTCTACCACCGCTGTCACCCTAAGCTGCTTCAGCATTCAGCCAGCATCCTGGAGAAGCAGCGCAGAAAGTAGTGAGAGAAGCCACCTGGAAGGCTCCAGCAAAGCAAAACAAGAAAAAAAAGGGAACAAGTTTTATTCATTTTTTTCACCTTTTTGTTGTTTTTAGTTGGTTACAAAAGACATTGATTGTTGAGATCAAGGTCACCTTAAGAAGGGTCATTATCCTTGAGAATTCTATACAAGGAAAAACATACTCTGTTTTTTTAATGTTTTTAACAGCTTCCTGTGGCATTTTTCTGATGATGGAGGACATACATAAAAATATCAAACTATTTCTTTATTTAAATCATTATGAATCAGGAGCAGACAAAAGATTGCAGTTTGAAAAAGATCGTATTTGTGATGTTGTCACAATATGAATATTATTAACAGATGACTGCATCGGAATGTAATTACCAGCAGCAGCTGTTTTTTCACATTTGTGTTGATCCGTCTTGTACATAAAGTCTAAAATATACTTGGACACACAACAAACTTCCACATGTTAGAAATATTTTAAACTCTCACAGATGGATGATAGATTGGATGTTTGTGATGTTTGTAAAGAAGCAGTGATGCATGACAACAAAAAAAATAATGTTTTAAGTAACATTAGAAATCAGAGAAACGTGGTTTTATTATTGGATGTTGGAAGTGAAAGTTGATTAACCCACGTCTAAATTATTGCATATTAGCCAAACTCCTACATCCTTTGGTCTCTACTTTTCTTTCCTGGTTGGTCATTAGCAACAGTCACAGTGCATTTTTTAAAGCTCACATAGATTAGATTTTACAATGACATAGTCCTGCATATTGTTGCTGACTCAGCCTTAGACTCTTTGGTTCATCAAAGAACACATCTTGTTGTAATAGTTAAAAAGTTTTTTTCTTTAGGTCAATCAATGTTGATTTGATATTTTTATAGGTTGAAAAATTTCAGTCCTTTGAATTAACTGAATGCAGAGCTTAAAAAAAGCCAAATTGCAGATAATCATAAAATATAGTTTTGAGCCCTGCAAACAATACCTGTGTTTCCCATGAAAGCAGGCAATTAACAGAATAATGGCACAGACCCGTGTTTTCAAATGCGGTTGAGTTGATTTAACAAAGATTTTGCCTAGGTAACCATAAACTCAAACAAATTTTGATGGAGCAACAAAAGCTGTATTTTAGATTATCATGAATGCTAGTGTGCCACTTTTATTTTGAAAAGCTTCAAAAGAAAAGTGCTTCTCTTTTTGGTGGGTTCATTGGAAAATGTTCAATTCAAACCATTTTGTTGAGATGGGTGGAGCAAACCTGAAAGGCTTTACTGTTAGTTTTTAGAATCGTTAAGAATTTTGTTTTTTTTTTCTTGTTAATAAAGTTGCATAGACAGAATAGATTCTTGGCGTACATTTGGCTATCCAAAGTGTTGCATTCATGAACCTCACCTGTCAACCTTACCTGCAGCCGCTCAGTTTGCATGGTGAAAAAAGAATGAGTCATAAATGTAATCTTTGATATGAGTGTCCCAGAAAAGGAGGTTATTTAAACACAGAGTCATGACTTCTCACAGATAAATCCAGTGAAATGTTTGTTTTTTTTCCCCTTCTACTTTGACGAATAATTATTGATTGATATGGAAATTAGGCAGTGATCAATTATACATTAAATGACCACAATTTACACGAGACAAAGGCTTAAAACTACAGTCTGTTCAACCTGTAGAAATGAAGGGTGTGACTGTGAGGTGCAGACTCTGGAACGCCGTCCTTGATCAAAAGCAAAACACACAACCAAGCTGGCAAAAAAGTCTTTGCAGCGTTCATATTCCAGTAGGTTGTAACTTTCAATAAAAGCCTTTTAGAATTGATTTGCAAAAGCCACACTGAGAGTGTTGTGACTTAATATCTTCTCTTTATAAAAGTGACTTGTAAGGAATACAAATAAATTGGTGAAGCGTGTTGACAGGCAGTGCTTTTAGAGGCGCCTCGCCAACCAAAGAATTAGAGGAATCCAGACAAGGCCAAATGGAAAGAGATGTACGGTTCAAATGAGGTGGCGGCTGGGACAAAACAGTTGAATCATTTACTTCAGATACTCAGCCTGTCATTTCTAAAAATGAGTTGCTTTTTCCGTAAAGTCAAAAAGCAGCGATCAGCCTTGTATAGCGCGCAGGTGTTACCAGTCCCCACCCTCGCTGGGCCCCATCACCTCCTACTGACCCGCCCTCACTGGCTGAGCGGCTGCTCCACTCTTCCCTTCCATCCTTGCCAGCCTGGTTTGAGCTGCATGTGAAAAATGCTTTTAAAAAAAAAGACAATTTTCTTTTCAAATGGCGGCTTTTCTGGTGGTTTTATCTTCATAGCAACCTTTTTGTCACGGTGCCTGGGGGTCTCCTCCCCCCTCCAGCTCTGCCCTGGTGTTCCTGATTGCAGCCAGCTGCCATCACTCTCCTCATCATCTTCTGTGGATTCAAAAGGAGATCAACGCCACTACTCGACGCCAGTTTGTTACCCCTTATGGATCCTACCGCTCACGAGTGACGGCAGCACGGACCTTCCATTCTACGCCTCAGGAGAACGGAAACCCTCGGCAACCACTAACCGCTTCAAGACCCTCCAGCCACGCCACAGCCACGTCTAATCTGGACACTCCTCAAACCAGCCATCTTCACATCTGGAGAAAACAATAAATCCATTCTCATCATCCACTTACCTGTCTTCCTTCTGGGTTGCAGCATCTGGGTTCCTCATCCTTGTGAAATCATGACAGAACAAACTGGCCAACTTCCGGACCCAGCTGATCCAGAGGGACTTCGTTTTGCCGTCAGCCAGCAAGGCATCGCCCTGGGCCGCCAAGCCGACGCTGTGTCGCAAGTATCCTCTGCCCAACAGGAACTTTTTCGGCGCCTGGATGGTCTAACGCAAACTTTGATTAATTTAACTGTCCAGGGGGCTACCCCCGCACCATCACCTCCCGCTTCCAGCATCGCCGCAGTTTCCGCTTCCAGTCCGTCACCTGAAAACTACCGACTGCAGCCGGAACCATTCTTCGGCGACGTCGAAGCTTGTGGAGGGTTCCTGCTGCAATGTAGTCTCCTGTTCCAGCAAGCCCCGAGGTATTATGACTCCGACCTCAGCAAGATTACCCTAATCATAAACTCACTCCGCAATAAAGCGCTGCAGTGGGCTCAGGCTTTCCTGGCCGTCAATCCTGTCACCCACCTATGGTACGAGCACTTCATTAATGAATTCAGGCTGGTTTTTGACCAACCCCGTAAGCGGGAGGAAGCCTCACGAAAGCTTCTCGCTCTTAAGCAGCGAAGTCACTCAGTGAGCGACCACGTCATAGACTTCAGAATCCTGGCGGTGGAAGCCGGCTGGACGGATCCAGCATTGAGAGGGGTCTTCTATCAGTCTTTAAATGAAGTCATTAAGGACCACCTGTGTTCGCAACCAGAAACCCACTCTTTTGAGGAGCTCGTCACAGCGGCTCTCCGTTCGGACACCCGCTTACGTGAACGACAACATGAAAGACCTCAGCCTCCACGCAGAAGTCCTGCTAATCCACCACAAGGTACGGCGGCACACATTTTTCCTATAACCCAGTCTGAAACCTCTCGCAGTCAGACCGACGAGCCCATGCAGATTGGACACTCCAAGCTTTCCGCAGAGAAGAGGCAGCGACGCCGGATCGAAGGGGCATGCTTTTACTGCGGAAAACCAGGACACCAGGTACACCAATGTAGCCTGCGTTTAAACTCCAAAACCCCCCGCTAGAGGACAGGCCGCGGGCGGGTCAAGTCTTGTCATCTTCTAAAGATTTTCTCCGCATTCCTGTCAAGTTAAGTCATGTTTCTGAAACTCTGGATCTCCACGCTTTGATTGACTCCGGCGCTGAACAGAATCTTATAGATCACAGCCTGGTTATCCGCCTGTCCCTGCCTACAGAGTCCCTTCCTTCCCCTATTAGAGCCGCTGGGTTGGGGGGTCAACACCTTTCGGTGATTACTCACCGTACGGTTATTAATTACTTCTGGTAATCATAGAGAACTCGCCCGGTTCTTCGTAACTCAAACCCCCCAGATCCCCATTATTCTGGGGTACTCTTGGCTTCGTCACCACAACCCGCAATTTGATTGGGTCCATCGTCGTATTATTGGTTGGAGCGAGTTCTGCCTCGCTAACTGTTTGCAATCCGCTGTTCCACCCGCTAATTCTGCCTCCGTTAAATCTCCTGAGGAGATCGATCTGTCTAACGTGCCTAGTTGCTACCACGATCTTCACACCGTTTTCAGCAAAGTTAAGGCTGGTGCCTTACCTCCCCACCGGCCTTACGACTGTTCAATCACTTTATTGGACGGCGCTCCTCTCCCTAAGAGTAGGCTGTTCAATCTCTCTGGCCCAGAGAAAGCCGCTATGGAGGTTTACATTCAAGAGGCACTTTCCTCGGGGCACATTCGTCCTTCTTCCTCCCCTGTTGGTGCAGGGTTTTTTTTTGTCGAGAAGAAGGACAAAACCCTCCGACCGTGCATAGATTATCGAGAACTAAATCAGATCACGGTTAAAGACAAGTATTCCCTTCCGCTCATCAGCTCTGTCTTTGATTCGATTCAGGAGGCCCGTATCTTTTCCAATGTTGACCTACGAAATGCTTATCATCTCGTACGGGTCAAGGAGGGTGATGAATGGAAAACCGCTTTCAAAACTCCTCTCGGTCATTATGAGTATCTCGTCATGCCATTCGGGTTAACAAACGCTCCTGCCTCATAAACGACGTCCTACGGGACTTTATCAACCGCTTCGTTTTTGTCTACCTTGACGACATACTGATCTACTCTAAACATCCTGATCAGCACAGAAACCACGTTCGTCAGGTAGTCCAACGATTGTCTGAAAATCAGCGAAAAATGTCTGTTTCATTCCACCGTCGTCCCCTTCTTAGGGTACATCTTCGAGGCAGGTAGCATTCGACCCGACCCCGCTAAAATCGAGGCTGTCTCCAAGTGGGAACCCCCTACCACGCGTAAGAAACTTCAGCAATTTTTGGGGTTCGCTAATTTCTATAGGCGGTTTATTAGAAATTACAGATCCATCGCGGCTCCCCTTACGCGACTCACTTCCACTGTTCGGGCCTACCAATGGAACTCGGATGCCCAAGAAGCTTTTGACACTCTCAAGAACCTCTTCGTTACCGCCCCCATACTAATACAACCCGACCCAGCTAGACAATTCGTGGTCCAGGTTGACGCCTCCGACTCAGGCGTCGGGGCTGTATTATCTCAGCGGGAAGAGTCCTCCAGCAAATTGAAGCCCTGCGCTTTCTTTTCTAAGAAACTGACCCCTGCTGAGCGCAACTATGATGTGGGCAACCGTGAACTTCTCGCTATTAAATTAGCATTGGAAGAATGGCGACACTGGCTGGAGGGTGCGGTTCATCCGTTTATTGTTTGGACTGATCACAGGAACCTTTCATACCTTCGCTCCGCCAAGAGACTGAATTCCCGTCAAGCCC
This sequence comes from Oryzias sinensis, assembly GCA_037389245.1. Classification (NCBI taxonomy): domain Eukaryota; kingdom Metazoa; phylum Chordata; class Actinopteri; order Beloniformes; family Adrianichthyidae; genus Oryzias; species Oryzias sinensis. The sequence goes on along the minus strand of CM074502.1, from coordinate 18,024,136 downwards.
GCTGGTGCCTGTTCTTTGACCGTTTCAATTTCACCATAACCTACAGACCAGGAAGCCGCCATATTAAGCCCGACGCCCTCTCACGGAAGTACTGCTCCTCTGATGACCAGGACGGCACCACGGACCCCATCATTCCCTTCACCTGCATCGTTGGAAACGTTACCTGGGACATTGAGAATAAAGTGATGCAAGCTCAAGGTGAGGAACCCGATCACCCAGAACCTCCTGACGGAACACTTTATGTACCCCGATCTCTCAGGTCCGACGTCATCACGTGGGCCCACGCCTCACGTATTGCCTGTCAAGGCGGGGTCACCAGGACTCTCTGCCTCCTCCGTCGGCGTTTTTTTCTGGCCCTCCATGACTAAGGACGTTAAGGAGTATGTGGCTGCCTGTACCACCTGCGCCCGCTCCAAGACCTCCAACTCACCACCGTATGGTCTCCTCCATCCGCTGTCCACTCCCGGGCGTCCTTGGTCCCACATTGCCCTGGACTTTGTAACTGGTCTCCCTCCTTCTCAGGGAAACACGGTCGTCCTCACGGTCATAGACCGCTTCTCTAAATTTGTCCTTTTCATCCCGCTCCCACAGTTGCCCACGGCCACCGAAACCACGGAGATCCTGGTCTAGCATGTATTCCGTCACCATGGTATTCCTGTGGACATTGTCTCGGATCGGGGCCCCCAGTTTGTCTCCCAGGTTTGGAAGGCTTTCTGTGGAGCCTTGGGGGCCACAGTCAGCCTGTCCTCAGGCTATCATCCCCAAGCTGAAAGAGCTAACCAGGAGCTCGAAACATCACTGCGTTGTCTCGCCGACCGGAACTCCTCTGACTGGTCCAGGTATCTGGTTTGGGCCGAATATGCGCACAACACTCACCCCTCTTCTGCCACAGGCCTGTCCCCGTTCGAGGCTGCTCTGGGGTTCCCGCCTCCGCTGTTTCCTTCCCACGAGTTAGACCTTGCTGTCCCCTCTGTTCAGGACCATCTCCGCAGATGCCAGAGCATCTGGCATCAGACCAAGGCTGCTCTGCTCCAGACTAGGGAGACCAATCGCCGTACGGCCAACCGTCATCGTGTGGTGGGTCCTACATATCACCCTGGTCAGAACGTCTGGTTGTCATCCCGTAATATTCCTCTTCAGGCCACCTCCCGCAAGCTCGCTCCCCGCTTCATCGGTCCCTATACTGTGGAAAAGGTCATCAATCCCACCTGTGTCCGCCTCCGCCTCCCAGCGGCTCTCAAAGTCCATCCCACCTTTCATATCTCTCATGTCAAGCCTGTCGTTGACAGCGCGCTTTGCCCGCCGTCCGCTTCCCCTCCACCCGCCCGGCTCATCGATGGCGCCCCGGCTTATACGGTCAGTCGGATTTTGGATGTCCGCCGCCGGGGTCGCGGCCACCAGTTCCTCGTGGATAGGGAGGGTTACGGTCCGGAGGAACGCTCTTGGGTCTCCCGTTCCCTGATCCTGGACCGTGCCCTCCTTGCTGACTTTTTCCGTGCCCACCCGGATCGGCGTCCCGGACCGCCTGGAGGCGGTCGTTGAGGGGGGGGTACTTTTTTCTTTTTCTTTTTGAACATTATTTCTGGGGGGAGGGTCATTCACCAAGCCCAAAATTCACTGTATATATTTTGGTGAGTTTTTGAGTTTGTGGTAAAAAATGCACTAAAAGGTGGAGCAAGAAGGAAGTATTGCAGAAACAATTTTGTCTTTGCTGCCAGTGACAGATGTAAAAAATTAAAAATAAGTTTAGTTAATTGTATGCTTTTTTTCTCAGCTCTTATTGCTATTGGATCATTATGTGGTATTTAATCATTTTTGGATGTATTGGAACACACACATGATTGTTTTAGACATCACAAAGCAAACATTTATCAATTACTGACATAACACCTCGTAATCAGCAACAGATTGATGTTATATGCTTTTATTTGGCAATTACAGGGCAGACCCACAGAAACTGGACGCCTTCATCATGGACAAAGCCCTGCTGGACTATGAGGTCTCCATAGATGCAGACTGCAAAACTCTGACAGTTGGGAAACCCTTTGCAATTGAAGGTAGGCCTGCTGGATTCATTTAATTTAATGCAAATCAGTTTATGAAAAAAAACACAACAGAACTTTTCTCAAGGTGAGGTCAAGGGATCGCAAGACAAAAGATCAAAACAGTGTCAAAATATAGTTCAGCTATTTTGCCATATTTTCTATTTTCAAGATTTCTATTTTATTTTATACGGAGCAATGGAAATGCCATAAAAAATCGTTTTCTATAAATTTTCTTATAAAATTATGGTAACACTTTATATTAAGATTCCTTAACAAGCTTTGTTAACACATTAACAAGCATTATAAATGAATTTATAGGGTGTTAGTAAGACATTTATTAGTACAATTAGTCTAATAAGGTTTATTAAATTACTTAGTTAACACATTTACAAGCATTATTATTAGGATGTTTTCAAGATGCTAATGATGCATTTACTGATATTATAGGTGCCTAACAAATGTGTCAGTGTTAATAAGCTTAATAAGATTTATTAACAAGCTTTGTTAACAAATTAAGAAGTATTATTATTATTTTGGGTTCTAGTAAGATATTTATTAGCATTATAGATGTCTTGCAAATACCTGAAAGTGTTAATAAGATTTATTAACATCTAAAGTCAGACCATTGTCTTCCAAATCCATATTACTAAACTGCTTATAAGCTTTACAAATGTATTAATTAACTTTGTTAATAGTTTATTAATTGTTTTGCAGCACCTCATCTAAAGTGTGGACGTTTTTTAGCACAAACAACCACAAAGCATAAAGATTGTAAAAAGAACTTTATGACATTAAATCATACTAAACATACACAAACCGTTCTGTAAAAGATATATAATAATTTGATTCAGAAGAATAATTTTTTTTTTTTAAAAAACATAGACAGGTGTTGGATGACTCTAGCATCATAGCTAATAAGGATAAAGTATTAGCATCTATCCTGAGTGAAACATTCATTGCAAATCCCATCACCAGGAGACAGTTCTCTGGATTCAATGCCTGGACATGGATTCAAAGCCAGTAATTTTTTTAAGAACGAAGACAATAAACCTACAGGAGCCATGCTAAAGCTAACACGCTAACCTGCCCATCGATTCATAATCAAAGATGGGCAGGTTAACTAATGTCACCATTGGCTAATGAATCTGTCAATCAAACTCATCAGCAAATCAGGCGTGCTCACTTTCAGCCAATTGAATGGCCTCTTAGACTTTGCTTTCACACAGGTGACGAAAAAAGCCCCGCCCATCTTTGATTCTATACCGGTTGATCGTTAGCGTGTTAGCTTTAGCATGGCTCCTGTTGGTTTATTGTCTTCGTTCTTCAAAAATTACTGGCTTGTGCAACTTTCTTGTGGACTTTGAAGCAAGGCAACCGCGGTTGAATGCAGTTGCAGTGAATGCTTAGAATTGTCTCCTGGTGATGGGATTTGCAATGAAGGTTTCACTCAGGATAGATGCTAATACTTTATCCTTATTAGCTATGATGCTAGAGTCATCCAACACCAGTATATATGTTTTTAAAAAAATGTATTTGTCTGAATCAAATTATTATATATCTTTTACAGAACCATTTGTGTATGTTTAGTCTGTTTTAATGTCATAAAGTTCTTTTTACAATCTTTATGCTTTGTGGTTGTTTGTGCTAAAAAATGTCCACACTTTAGATGAGGTGCTGCAAAACAATTAATAAACTATTAACAAAGTTAATTAATACATTTGTAAAGCTTATAAGCAGTTTAGTAATATGGATTTAGAAGACAATGGTCTGACTTTAGATGTTAATAAAGCTTATTAACACTTTCAGGTATTTGCAAGACATCTATAATGCTAATAAATATCTTACTAACATCTGACACATTAATAAAGCCTATTAATTTGTTAAGTTAGTTAATAAAACTTATTAAGCCTATGAACACTTAGGCTTGTGTGAGACATCTATAATGCTAATAAATATCTTACTAGAACCCCAAACAATAATAATACTTCTTAATTTGTTAACAAAGGTTGTTAATAAATCTTATTAAGCTTATTAACACTGACACATTTGTTAGGCATCTATAATATCAATAAATGCATCATTAACATCTTGAAAACATCCTAATAATAATGCTTGTAAATGTGTTAACTAAGTAATTTAATAAACCCTATTAGACTTATTGTACTAATAAATGTCTTACTAACAACCTATAAATTCATTTATAATGCTTGTTAATGTGTTAACAAAGCTTGTTAAGGAATCTTAATATAAAGTGTTACCAAAATTATTAATTTTTGGCCACAAATTAGCATTTTATTGCACACAAATTTGTATCTTGTGAGCACAAAATGCTAAATTAAGAAAACAATTTAATATTATTTTTCTGTCATGTTCTGGGCTCCATAACTTTACCCCTTTTGACATGAAAAAAAAGTCTAAATGAAAGAAAGATATATTACATATACATATTTTTTGCCATCCCAAAATTTTCAGTTTTAGAAATACTTATCAACAAGTTGTTCAACATATTTATTGTAGCTTAAATGTAGTTCTACTCAGTGATGTGCGGTGAGGTTAATGGCTGGTGAGGCACTGACGTCATCAGTCAGATTTACAAACATATGACCCATACTGAGTAACTTATTCACCATTTGATTGACAACAGTTAACGTGTTTTGTTTAAAACAGTGGTCCCCAACCTTTTTGTCACCGCGGACCGGTACAACGCAAGGCACGTTTACCGCGGACCGGTGGGGGGGGGGGGGGGTGTTTGAGGTGCAACGCAAGGAGTGTATCACGTGATGTTTGGTGTCGTGACTTTGACGTTCACTTTTCAAAATAAAACGTTTTTTTCAAAAAAAAAAAAAAAGAATAAATAAATAAAATAGAAATTATTTTTTCTTTCTGTGCGTCCCGGTGCCAAGTGTCCCGCAGCCCGGTGGTTGGGGACCACTGGTTTAAAATATCGTTTCAACATGTTTTTTTCATATACAAAAACTGCAGCATAGAAAAAAGCACAAACCTTATTATCGTCCTACCTTTACTTGTAAATAAAGTCCATACGCTGCTCCTTCTGAAGAAAATGACTTGCCGCTTGCTATCACTTATTCTATTATTTTTTAGCGTCATAATCTCAGAGCTCACCGGCGCCCCCTAACATGAGGCACGAGAACTGCTGGCCTCACCCAGCAGCTTTTTTGCCGGCGTTTAACGCTCAGCACAAGAAACACGTCCCTCACATACAGTTATTTATAAAAACAAACACTGTACATCATATACATCTGCTAAATTATGTAAACTCAGCTCATATACCACAAGTGATTGAACCGACATACAGAGAGACAGCAATACCGTCTGACTGCATAGGTATTGCGCAAACCAAGGTGAGGCTCAGCGGGCTGGTGCCTCATCGCACGTCACTTCTTAGTATCTGAATGGCAAATGCGGAAATTCAGCGATTTTGAAAAGAAAAAAAAAACATAAATGGTACATTTGAATGGAAAATGAGTGCAAAGCACAAATTACTGACTAAATATAATAATTGAATGTATTTTTTCTCTTTTCTTCCCATAATGACAGGTGAGGCACAGCCTCACCTGCCTCTCCTGACTGCACGTCACTGGTTCTACATGTATGTGAAGTAGAACTACATTCAAGTTGGCATCAGTCTGTGCACAAACTGCTTTTGAATTGTAACTTGTGGTTTTACGCAGCCTCTCTGCCTGAATACCTGGTGATGGGCGCCTCAGCACAGCCCTAAATTTGACACTATCAATCACTCAACATTTGCTCTGCAGTTAATCTTTGGGCTTTCAAAAGCTTACATTCGCCACTGTCCACAGTTAATCTCTTGTCCATTTAGCAAACCTCTTCCTCCCACTGTGAGAATGTTCCCTTGGCGGTTGCTTCCATTACAGGCCACCACAGTCCTGGATTCCAGTGCTGTTTGTTAATTACTTAATGCACTCTTAAGCCTCCAGGATGTAATACAAATCAATCGGTGTAGGCAAGGTACTTTTGTAATTGGCTATTCCAGAATTTGTCACATTTTTCTGGCATGTTTGGTCATCTAGAGGTGGTTTACATTTCTTAAAAACAAAAAAAATCAAAATTGCAAAGACGTTTAGCAGAAAGGCTGTTTTCTATCAATCACGCTCTGTTTTGTGTTCACTTACAGGTTATGGCATTGGCCTCCCTCAGAACTCCCCGCTCACCTCCAACTTCTCAGAGTTGGTCAGTCAGTACAAGTCAGACGGCTTCATGGACATGCTGCATGACAAATGGTACAAGGTTGTGCCCTGTGGGAAGCGGAGCTTTGCTGTGACGGAGGTGGGTGGTGGCGTCAAGAAACTGCAGAAAATCGGATTGCTTTTTGTTTGCAGAAATGAGCTGTCATTCCAGTCAACCCCGGAAAATACCGGATTTTACCTTTTGATTTTCTTTAAACTGAGGAATGGGATTTGAAAACTGCTTCCTGGTGAAACTCTTTCCTTGAACTCCTCAACCTTTTTGTAGAAAAATTGCTGTTTTCTGATACAGAGTCTGCCTTCTGACCCCCACACTGCGAAACAAGCAGTGTCCCTGTAACTGCAGTCCTAGCAATCTGAGTCCTATTGTCTGCTGTTACCTAGCAATTGGCTTTTCTGGTCGCCATCACTGATTTGTTATTTCAGAGCCTCGAAAAATGCCATCTTGCTCAGAATAATCAACAGAAGAAGTGCTGTTTGTTGCTTATTGCATTTTATCTTACATTTGTGTTAACATCATCCGATTTTGAAGGAGTTGTTTTTTTTAGACTTAATCTAAAGTTAATGAGCTTTATATGTACAGCAGACACGGATTTGCTGCAGTTATGTTCAGAAAATAAGATCATTTTAACGAAATTAACATTGGGGAACATTCAAACCTCTTTGTGAACATTCCTGAGCTTTTCTCTCAGGTCCACCTACAGTAGAGGAAGACAATCCATAATTTCCTCCTCTGTATATCTCTTAACATTAATTATAACCTCAGTATTTCTGTCGATAGCAGGTTATTCTGCACGAGGTGCTTCATCTCTCTGGCCGAAATTTTAAGAGAATCAATACCAATAAAGAGACATTGAACTATCTAGCAATAAAATTGCCTCGTGTAACATTATGTAGAACTAAATTGTCATTGAATGGATTAAAATTATGAGTTTAACAAGCTTTGCAAAGGTTATGTGTTTAAGAGAAACTTAAGTTCTGCTTTTTATTGAGCTCTTTGACAATGATGCTAATGTGCATGGTGTTCAGCAAAGTCTTCCTGTGCATGGAACTAATGCAGTTCTCTGCTCCCACTTCAGAATTTTAGCTTTTTTATATTACTGCAGGATGTTATGTCATGTTTCTGCTTATAGTCCAATCACTTAGACGCTTAGGTTTTGTGAACTATTCCAAATTTAGCAAAATACGGATTACTAAAAGAAACGTCATGGCTGCAGAAAGAATGTTTTACTTTAATGAATTTATTGGCTTATAAAGAAAAATAGGACATGTAATCTAATTTATTCTATTTTGCAGTTCTAAAGGAACTTCTTTTTTTATTATATAGAGCTTCTCGTTTGAAGAGAATCCCATTTGCAGCTTAAATTTAAGTGTGTTTTTTATTATTGTGAACATATTTTGATTTAGATAAATGTCTTCCCATTTTCCCCCCTCTTTAAAGAATTTGTTATTTTTTGAGTTTTTTCAAATAGAAATGCAACTTTTTGTGTAGAATCTAAATGAACCCTGTCTTACATTTAATTTTAAAAAAAAAGCTATGAGGTGATTAACAAGAAAAGAAGAAGCACAGAGGAACAGAATTTCAAAATAGTATTTTTTTTTCACTTCTACCTGGTTCAACCTTTGCAGGTGCAAACTGACAGATCCGGTATTTGTATTTAATCTTTCTGTCAAGACATTTTTTTTCCAACACTAACATCTGGAAAAACCAAATTATCCAACATGCAGATGTCGATACCCATCAGTCACCTCAGGGCCTCTGACAGATGACCAAAAAAGGCATTGATTGCATTATTATTATGGAAACTGGAAAGATACTGAAAACATTCAACAGCAAAAATAGCTGTTAGTTCAGTGTTACAATGTCAGAAGCTTTAACAATTGGCAAATGAATGGATTTGAGTCAGTTTTTGCATAAAACCAGCATCAAAACATCTCTGCAGTAGTTGTCAGCAACCGAAAAGGTTGTTGAGTCCGTGCCTCAGGCTAAACCAGCTGACATGTGACATGTGACTGTTCTGTCGTTTCATTTTAATGTAACCCTCCTTTCATGATCTGCTTCGTCTGTCCCGATCTCACTCTGTCATCGCAGACGCTCCAGATGGGCATAAAGCATTTCTCTGGTCTGTTCGTGATGCTATGTGTGGGTGTGGCCTTATCTCTTCTGACCACAATAGCGGAACACATCGTGTACAAGCTGGTGATCCCGAGGGTTAAGGAGCCCCGCTCCAAATACTGGTTGCACACAAGTCAGGTGAGGATTGGAAAAAAAAATCCCTTTTGACCAGAATAATTAAGTGAATTGAAAAAACATTATAAAAGATAACCTGGAGATGCATTTTACTGATAATGTAGCACAACATTTGAAACCTAATGTTAATGTATTCAGTCTGTTACAATTTGTTTACACAATGGAACTATGTATTTTTAAAAATTTGCGTTTTTCTTGTTTTGTTTCATTTGGAGAATTACTCTTTCCCTAATTATTGTATGGTAGCAGATGTTTCTGTGTTTTGTTTGTCTTCTTCCTTGTCACTCATAGTTGCAGTTTTTAGTTTAAGAACTGATGGGTATTATAACAGATGTTCCAGTGTTGTCTGTCATTTTTCTGTCCTCTCAGACCCCATTAGATCAAAGTCAGTGGTCTCTTTGATTGAGTGTGGTTTTGCTGAAAGTTTCTTCCTTTAAATCAGTGGTTCCAATTACTTGATATCAAGCCCCCCTTTAAAAAAAAGTTGTTCCTACACAAACCCCCGGACAAAATTGTGACAAATTATGAAAACTTGACTTGACTTTACTGAAACCATAGGCGCATAAATAAAGATTTTTGCCAGATTTGTCAGGAACATAGTCTCCAAGTTGACCAAAGAGCTGTCGAAGAACACCAGGGACAAAATTATACACCTGAATCAGACTGGAATGGACCAATATACAAAAGAACAGATCAACTGTTGTAGCAATTATTAGAAAATGGAAGCAATCCAAGATCTCTGACAATCTCCCTGGAGCTCCATGCAAGGTCTTACGTGGAGGGGTAACAATGACTCTGAGAACAGTGTGGAACTGGCCAATGACCTGAAGAGAGCTGGGACCACAGTAACAATGATTAGTGTAGTAACACACAACGTTGTGATGCATTCAAACCCTGCAATGCTCCAAAAGTCCCCCTGATTAATCCAGAACATGTCCAGACCCATGTAAAGTTCTCCAGGGATCATCTGGATCATCCAGAAGAGGATTGGGAGAATATCATGTGGTCAGATGAGACCAAAATGAAACTCTTTGGTATAAACATGATTCACTTTTAGGAGATGGCAAATTGCTGAGTTACACCCCATGATACCATACACACTGCGAATCATGGGAGAGGGGGGGGGGGATTATGCTTTGTGTACCATGTAAAGGAAGGATGAATGGATCCATGTATGGAGAGATTTGGGGCAAAAACCTCCTTCTATCAGTGAGAGTATTTCAAATAAAACGTTGGCTGGATCTTGCACATCACTCAAGCAACAAAGGAGAGGTTACGTAAAAAGCATTTCAGGATTCTGGAATGGTCTAGCTAGTCTCTAAATCTCAAGCCAATACAGAATTTGTTGAAAGTTTGTGTTGGCCAGCAACTGTATTCCCTATGAGTCTGCGCTAAACATTTCGTTCTGTTTCAGGCGCTTAAAGTTAAAATTCTAAAAGCAACAAATTCAAAACTGCACATTGGCGCTACAATGTACTTCAGAGCACATTTAGCTCAGCAGCAGTAGAATCTGCAGTGACCAGAGCAGAGATCTGATTTAGTCAGGCAGCATAACACCTCCCAGTGATAAATATGAGATCCCCCTTTTTCTTTTTCTTTTTAATCTTTAAAAATCCTAGACAGAGGTGCATGCTGTCACATTTTCTGACCATGATTTGTTGTTTTAGGACACATACCTTGATAAAAATAATGGATTAGAAATCCTCAAAAAATGTTATCGTATAAATTTCCATTGGAACACTTTAAATGAAAATAGATTTTCTAGACGTACTGCGTCTGCATCTTCCACTTAGTGCCCACTCCTTACACTCCTCCGTAAACGGGGGTTTTGCACCCCACAGTTTGAAAAAACTGCTTTAAAGGGAGACCCCCCCTTGTTGCAAATTGCTTGCTCAAAATATTAGATTACAGGAAATCTTTGATGTGATCTGTTGATCACCTAGTCTGCCGTTAAAATGAAGTTAAGATTTCCTCGGAATGATGATTACTGAAGGGAATATAACCTCATTTAAACAATCTGTACTAATTGCATAAGACAAATTGTAATTGAGGGGTTGAGAGATCATTGATCATTGTACATTGGTGGTGTAAGAAAAAACCTGAATGGAATTTGTATCTTCAAAAATTACATTTTTATGTTATAACTCTTAAAAAAAACTGATTGTAGCTTTGTTGATTGGGTGCCATCTTAATGCTAATGTTGTTTTCTTAGCCATAGCTAAAGCTGCTAAATCTTAGTGAGCTAACATTGTTGTAAGCTCACTGCTAACCTTTAAACAATTAATATTATCCAAGTTGGAATTGTTGGTAGCAGTGAATATCACTGTTGTTTTTTACTGAAACTTAAATGATCAGATTACTTCAGAGAATGTTGGTCTTTGAAATGTTTAAGTGTCCAGCAAAGCTTAAAAAACTTAAAATTAGCATTTTATATAGCAGTGTTGATTTTTCTGTTGCTGTTAACCACAAACAGCAATGACAAAAAGTGAATAAATCCTTTTATGTTATCAACTGCAAAACGAATATGCTGCTTGTTTTCCAGAGATTACACCGAGCCCTCAACTCCGTCTTCGCTGATGACAAACTACCAACAGTTTCCAAGCCTGAAAAAAGGTAATGTGTTTATTACAAACTTAACTAGGCTGGGTTAAACTTCACTCTGATTTAAAAAAAAAATTACACAGCAAAAAGATAGACTGTTTTTGTAAAGTCACAATTATTGTTGCCGTCTTACAATCCTATGCTTTGAAAATGGCGTCCTGAAGCTCACGGAAAAAACAAGAATACTGATTTTAATGAAGAGAGATGTCATGCTGAACTTTGGAATGTAGTTTTAAATCAAATATGGGGCGTATAATCTGACATTCATGCACTCAAAAAATGCACTGGAGCAATTTTGAGAAGAAGCCAGTTTGGCAAACGCGAAAGCCCCATTGGCCAATTTCTGAATTGAGAAAATGTGACATCAATTAACATCGGAATGGCAGTTAAGAGAACGCTGTTTAATAAGAAATTAAATAGAGTGTTCATTCTGTTGGAAGGCAATTATCTGTGAGGGGAAATTGATGAAATAATGTCATGCTGACATCACACAGTATTGTTAGGAACAGTGAATGGGAGATGCAGTACTTCCAGAAGACTTCTTCTAGTTTCATTTTAAACGACGCCAGAATGACCCCACGTCCAGATTTATGGCATCGATCTTTACGGCTACACTGAAGCGTGACACTTAGCCACTTTTCTCGACGACCAGCTCTTTATCTTACACATTCTGCGACCTATAATAATAAGTGTGCGAAGCAATTCAGTTAAACGCATAAAATGTAGTTTTCTACTTACATCTAATGCAGCTAACTCTGGGATACTGAGGTGAGGCCTTTAAAAATTGGAATAAATACACGCAATGATTATGGAGACCAGTTTATGTGAGGAATGTCAGTGGTAATGAGGATAGACTGCCTGCTCCTGGATAATTACACACATTCAATCAGTCTCCTTTGCATCATTCCCGCATGCTGTCCAGGAGTCAGAAATGATCACCGCTGTATCGTCAGTGTGTTGCAGAAACTTGACTTGCTGTTTCCAACGTCGACTTAGCAGGCACTGCGCTGACATTCCATCATCTTCACATTCGGCGTACTAGATCTCCTCCTGGCCTTTATGGATCCGTGTCACTAAGAAACCACGCAATAAGCCAGAGGATATAAGTATCAACCCCCCACTCTTACAGTACATTACAGTCGACATTCACCCAAATGAGGTACATGGATTAACATTAAACTGGCTGTGATTACTACTCAAGACAGAACCCTTAGTGTTTTACTTCCTAACATTAACAGGGATATGGACAAAAGTTAAAAGTCAAAAGTCTGGGGAAATTCAGATCAGCGTGTGTGATCCCAATAAATTTTCATTTGTTGCCAATTAAAATGGTCTGATCTGATTGTGTCCAACCAAACTGCAACAAAACTCATGTCAAACCGCACGCCTTTCTGCCCTGCTTACAACAGCTGTGATAAGAGTCACTTTCATATTAGGACTACTGGATTTTCTGCAGTATAGGGGTTAAAAAATGCACCGTCAATGAATGGTCTATTTTCAAACTTATGTCATCAGTAGGGTGCGCTGAACCCTGACTGCGCTAACCGCGCTAACTCCCGGCCTTAATAGTAACACATTAAAAAACATAGTCTGACACCCCTTAACGTTAGCTGCGTTAAGATATTAACAGTAACACTTAACTTTGTATGCAGCTTGTAGAAACAGACTGGTACCCGTCAAATAACCATTACTGTGACGACGCTTACTCCCAAACTCATCAGTGACACGGAACAAAAAAACACAGTCCAACACCGCTACACGCGGAGCTTTTTGTGGAGAAGGATGGACTCAAAAAGTAAAGCCAAAAATGGTTTTCAATTATTGTTTTTTACATGGGTGTAAGTGGAGAAAAATGTAAGAATTTGAAAACTAAATTTTAGGCCTTAAAGAATTATTTGTGGGATTGTTTTCACAGACAACATTTGATAACACTGATTAAAGCACCAGAATTTGAATTTGGGAAATACCAGAAATACTAACTGAGGGCTAAAATGAAATGTGTGCTGAACACATCTGTATACTTCACTTTGTTTACAGTTTATATGAATAATTTATACACAAGAAGATCGTTCTATCCATGTCCTTTATTATATTATAATAAAGAAAATTTCTCTGTAGAACAAATATGTTCTTGTGTGTATCTAATATGCTGTTACCTGCTGTTGGATGAATGGTGAAATATTCCGTTCTTCTATTGTAAATCTGACTCCAGAGGAGTCAGTGCCTCACCAACCATCAACTTCACCGCACGTCACTGGTAATTACAATAGAACCCAACCTTATTTACAGCAAAAAAAAAGTGCTGTTGTTTTTAGAAAAAAACCTAAGGCATTAAAGTGTGCCTTATAGTGCAGAACATACAGTAAATGTGTAGAAGAAAGAAGAAAATAAATGTATACTAATTGCAGGTGAAGCTTACCTGCATTTCTAAATGAAAACTAGTTAATGTTAACATTCATGTGGGGAATGGAACTCAGACACTAAATGAGTCACTTGAGAAAGGATTCAGGTCTCCCAAAGGTTTAAACACACAAACCGACATGGACAGAAAGAGTGTCACTAAACACAACTGGAAGGAGCAAGCAGTGGACTGTATCAATCAGTTTATTTCACAATCTATGGTGCTAAAACCAACCAATCTGCCTAAAAACAAAAATCCATGATGGTTAGAAATCCTGTTCAAGGTCTCCTGAGTGAACGTTTGCTTCGTTAGAGGACAGCCTCTCCGTCCACCATGCTGTCAGTCGGTCGATAATGACATCTGCACTGACAGATGGGTTGGGAAATAATTGCCTTTATCAGTGAAATATTGCCAAGTCCATTATGTGAATCTAGTTTTTGAAAAAAGGCTTTAAGTTAATGTGAATAGACAGACAATAAAACTTTTTTGTGATTGTTAACACGAGACAGAGAAGTCATTTATTATTATTCTTGGAATCAGTCAAAGTAAGGTTAATTTCCACATTAGACTTGTTTAAAATAAGACATAAATAAGGAATTCTGGTGTAAATTCTGGTGTAAGTTCTAGTTTGTAAACTCCATATTATTTATAATGACTTGTATTGGCACCGGAACACTTTGTCATCTGATTGTTTTGCAATTCCTTCACACAGCTGATGGTTTCCGTTCGATAACGGAAAACAAAGAAACTTCTGTCACCAGTGAATAAACATTTGTAGTTTTGAGCATAACAAACTTTGATCTAGTAAGTTCAGGGGTCGGCTACCTGCGCCTCCGGAGCCGCATGCTGCTCTTTCATCCTTGTGCTGCGGTTCTCTATGGTTTTGTAAAATAACTATCATGTTCTAAGATTGTCGTGGTGCCTTTAACACCCTCTGGTAGAAAGGGGGGGGGCAGAGGTGTGAACGCCGACCAGAGTCCGTTATGGGATGGAAAGTTCTTCTAAAAAGACACTCAGGATGTGAACAGGTAAAAAGGTGCAGGCAAGGCTTGGACTCCGCACCAAAGACATAAAAGTCTATTCACGGTTGTGGACAGTGGACAAAAGATCAAAGTAAACATCCCGCTTATAACGAAAAAAAATAATTAAATAATCATTTATTTTTTGGCGTCACGGGATCACTCACCGTGATGTCATCGTCTTCCGGGGGATGAAAGTCACTTCGTCGAAAATTTCATTTTGTGCACTTTTGTGCATTTTTTTGGTTATTTTTGATATATCACTAGATATCATGACACATCATGACATTTAGTGACTTTTTGGACAAAACCGATGAGCGCCTGCTTTATGGAAGCGTATTGCATCTAATTAAGAAACAAAAAAAACCCGGATGATCTTTGTTCTGATTTCTTCATTTATTAAAAAAAAGGGTGTTTCTCATTCTAATCTTTCTTTAATGTACAAAACAGACACAGATCAAGTCTACGATATGATATGACTAAAATAATCTTAGTGACCACAACTGCTGTGATGGATTCTAGTGTTAGATCTCCAGAGGGATAAAATCTAAATATTGTAAGAGCAAAATAAATTATGGCAACAATACACAATCTTTTATTAAATGAATTTTTTTTAAAGTATTAGTCTCAATTTTCATTTAACCCTATGAGGACTTACCTGCTTCAGTGATGCCATTTCAGATTCAGTGAGAAACCTAATTTCCTCTTCCGTTTGTCTGGATAAGAAAATATGCATGTTTAGTGTTCGACTGCCCCTGTGGCATCTTCCTATCTAAAACCATCTTCATCTCAAAAAATAACTGATAACAAACACTTCTGGAAATCTCTTCTAAAACGGTTGAAAAATGGGGGAGCGGCGCAAAGCCTTTGGCCTTCACGGATCTGATAAATCTTATCTTTCTCTCAGAATACACTCTCTGTTTTAGCGCGGCTGCACTCTAAGCACGGACGCCTCTTGTCAAAAGGTGCTTGTATCATTTTAAGATGATTTTCTTTTGATGTTCTTACATTCAGATGTGTCTTCGCTTGGCTTTAAGTCTCTTTTGATGTCAAAAAAATCTAATTAGAGTCTTCCTGTCACTTTTATCACCATCAAATGCAGCTCAGCTTTGGCGATTTACAGGAGTAAAGCCTTAATTCCACCTGATGTTCCGGTACAGATTTCAGAGAACAATTCTTTTGTTTCCAAGTCACCTAACAATATTAAATTCCTTAACTTATTAACAAAAAATGATCTGCTGACTTATGATTACTCACAAATCTTAGGTTTTATAACCAAAAAAACCTTCAAAAAGAATAAATTGGTTTATTTTTTATTTTGTTGAGCCACGTTTTCTACTCCATCTTTCAGATGACTCAGAAGCTTTGTTGTTTTTGTCAAAGATTTCAAGCACATGTTTGAATGTTATCATCTATGCCGCTAAGTTAAGATCATTTTTTCCAACAAATTGACAGACACGTCCACTCAGTATCTTCACTGCCGTATATGTACTAATTAGTGAATGAATGATGCCAGAAAAATGAACAGTAAAATAGAGAGACATCTGGGTAATCTGTCTCCCTTTTTTTTATATCTCCTACATTTTTGTGAAAACTGGACATTTATTAAATACTTCAAAGATGTTCCAACTCTGCTGGAAAAATCAATGTCGGTTCTGGTGATCAACAGTCTACAGGCAGCGCAGGTTGATTCTCTGTCACTCCTTTTCAGTAAAAGATATTAAAGAGATGATTGAAGCACTCACACACACAATTGAGGTATGGTGGTCTGTTCCTACTGAAATAGCCGTGGCTCTCAAGGGAAAAGATGCTGCGTCAATTGTTTGATATGTTTTTCCAGATTTTCGATTTAGATCCTACATGATCCATACTAGCAGGTGATCCCATGAGCACGGATGCTCACCGACAACAGCCTGGAAACGGACATGGAGAGGGAAAGGCCACACCCCCTATACGCGTTACACAACGTACATAGGACCAATAACAGCACGTCTTTGTGCAGCTTAATTTACAAATCCCTTTCACATAGCAATGTCCAGTCATTTGTACTGATAGAAAGGATTTTAAGCTTTCAAACTGTTTTGATAATCAGAATCTATGTTCTCTCTCTGGGGTCTCGGCTTCCTCCCACCGTCCAAAAACATCCTTCATAGGTCAATTGGTACCTCCAAATTGTCCCTAGGTGTGAGAGTGAATGAGTGAATGGGTGTGGGATTGTGGCCATGCGACAGACTGGCGACCTGCCCAGGGTGTACCCAGGCTTCGCCCACAAGTGGCTGGGATAGGCTCCAGCAACCCCATGACCCCGAAAGGGATAAAACGGTAGAGAGAAAAAAATGGATGAAAGAATCCATGTGTAGAGATAAAATATTTTTTTAGAGCTCAAATTAATTGCTCCTTAAGAGGTGGAGGATCAAATGATCTGAAAACTCTTTGCAATTTTTCATGTATGGCTAGTCTGAGATAAGATTTTCGGAAGAAGTTACTATTTCTGGTGAGGGTACAGATACAGGTAGAGAATTTAATGAAAATGCTTATCAGTCTTTATGTTTTTTAGTAAACTTTTTAAAATAAATGTAAATCTTGATCCCATTTCTTCAGTTTCAAAATTTCATTTCCACTGCTAATAACAGTCCTGATAGTGACCATATCATATGGCGTCCCTCAGGGTTCAATTTTCTGACTTCTGCTTTTTTATGCTTTAACAATATTGTTGGAAGTCTTTCGACCACAGTAACTCTTCAGCTGTTTTCGCAATTGACTTCCGTCGTCAGCAGATTCTGAAGCGCAGAAAAGCAGTTTTGGCCTTGTATGCAAAACCAACTGATTCTGTCACCGAGAAAAGCGGGTTTGCAGGTATGCAACACAAGTGTTGTAAATCAGCTTATTTATAGGTTGATCAAAAAACTGTTGAAGAGTTACGGTAGGCCAAAGAGCGTGTGCTATTTAGGTTTTGACAGTGACATTACCAATGTTAAGGGTTTAACAAGCCAAATCTAAGGCCAACTAGCAAATACCAACTAATGCAGTTTCTTCAATAGCTACTTGGGCTGGGTTTCCACAGGGAGCAATTTCCCATTGACTCCTGTGATAAAGAGCCTTCCCATCCATTCATCCATCCATCAATCTTCCTCCATTTCTCCGGAAACGGGTCGTGGCGGCAGCACTCTAAGCAGCTCTCTCTTCACCTCAACGGACCGATACAGCGACCGCATGACTACTGACGCTGCTCCAATCCGCCTGTCAATCTCCCGCTCCGGTCTTCCCTCACTTGTGAACAAGAGCCCAAGATATGTAACCCTTGTGCTATCTTAGATGACCCCACCCTTACATTGACGTGTTCTCCCTACCATGACAAAAGTGGATAAAGGTGGAAAGATTTCATGTAATCCATGGACACCAGTGAAGATCACAAATCATTGAAGAAAAAAGGTTCAGAACACTGTCTAGTGGGTCTAGATGACCCAACTCCCAATGTCTGCCTAGAATAGCACAAGGGTTAAACTCCTCCACCTGGGGCAGGGAGACTCCACCCACCGAGAGATGGCAAACTACCTTTCTCCGGTCAAGGACCATGGCCTCAGATTTAGCTGTGCTGACCCTCATCCCAGCCGCTTCACACTCAGCTTCAAACCGCCCCAATGCAAACTGGATGTCCCGGCTAAATGAAGCCAACAGGACAACATCATCTGCAAAGAGCAGAGAGGAAATCCTGTGGTCTGCAGACCAAACCCCCTACGGCTTCTGGCTGGGCCTAGAAATTCTGTCCATAAAAACTATGAACAGGACCTGTGATAAAGTGTGATAAAGAGTCCAACAAGCACCGGGAACAGCTCTGAATTACTGCCAGCTATGTGCACAAAGCTCTTGCTACGGTCATACAAACACCGGACAGCCCTCAGTAAGGCTCCCCATACCCCATGCTCCCAGAGCACCCTCCACAGGTTACCATGGGGGACGCGGTCGAACGCTCTCTCCAAATCCACAAAACACATATGGACTGGACGAGCGAACTCCCACAATCCCTCCAGCACCCTAGAGATGGTGTAGAGCTGTTCCACGACCAGGACGGAACTGTGAGCCTTCCCTCACACCAGAAATAAATGTATGCACAACCTGTGTACTTAAGTTTTTCCTTTTAACATCGTTTTATTTTCTATTCATGGTACTTGTAAGTTGATTTTTAAAATTTTAGCTGTTGTGATTTGGTTGGATCTACACATTATCTTAGGCATGTTGTTAGGATTGACAGGTGATTGAACCAAAAAAACTCTTTATTATTATGACTTTTTCTGGTCCAACAGCCAATTTGTAGAATGTTGTTGAGATGGACCGGGTTATCTCCTGTCAATATGGCCGAACCGTTTAACCCTTGTGCTGTCCTAGGCACTTTACCATTGGGAGTTGGGTCATCTAGACCCACTAGACAGTGCTCTGAACCTTTTTTCTACAATGATTTGTGAACCTCACTGGTGTCCATGGATTACAGGAAATCTTTCCACCTTTATCCACCTTTGTCATGGTAGGGAGAACACGTCAATGTAAGGGTGGGGTCATAGGATAGCACAAGGGTTAAGGCATCATTTTAATCCTAAACTGAAAAAAATTACTACCGGTAATATAATTTACTAAATCATTATAACGTGTTTAAAGACAAGATCCCAAATAAATTTCAGTGCAGCTGATTTAAATTGGTCTAAAGAGGGTTGGACTTCCATGCTGGAATTTATATAGAAATATATCAAAAAATTCATTCATTTTCTAATCCGTTTTTTCCCTTTCGGGGTCCCGGGGCTGCCGGAGCCTATCCCGGACGCTTTTGGGCCTAGGCAGGGGACACCCTGTTCATTGTATATTCTTTAATGTTTTTTCTACTCAAGGTGATGCTAATTGAAGAGGAGTCCTGGTTTTAATGGTACTTACGGTGTGAAAGGGCTAATTCTCAATTTGATTTAAAAAGTTTCCGCTCGAAAAAATCCCCACAAATATCTGTCATTTGCAAAACTGACAAAACTAAAATTGTTTTAAACTGTCTATTCATGGCAATTTCTTTCCTCTTAAAAAATCAAAATATAATTTAAAGGGATCACAAGAGATTTCCTTTAAATCCCTGATGGCAGCTTGACATAAGTCCATTCAAATATAGCCGATGCAGTCTTATTTTGTTTTGGTATCTAATAGAAAAGATGTAAATTAAACAAAATGATCAATAAGCTGGTCACAAAGGTCCAGTGTGAATCTTGGCGTTCTCTGCTTGAGCAGACACTTTAATGTACCACACAGGAGAACCAGACCCATTTCTCCGAGGCTGTTTGCTTTAGAATTCATATTTGCCCTCCGTGCTCCGTGGTGCTGCCGTGTTGCAGTACATGAATCATAATACCGAGTGATAAAGGAGCCGAACAAAAGGAAGTGGAAATGTAAAATGGACCCGATCATCAGTTTGTGTCCTCAATTCTCCCCGGAGTAACAAAAGAAAAGAGCAGACGGAAAGGAGGGCAGGATTTTTTTAAGAGAAGTGACGAGATGTAGAAATGAACATCGCATCGCCAACAAAGGTAGTTTTTCTTTTTACACTTAACCTTAAAAATGAAACAACGACAATAATTGTTTTAGGGAGTTTATTGCTTTGGTAGTTAAATATTGTTCTTTAGAGGCATAAAAATAAAGGATACATTCAGAACTTTACTTTTACAAGTAAATAAAAGAGCAGATTTAGATACATTTTGTAGAATATAAACAGCTGTTTTCAATAAATTGTCTCTGTTGTGTTCTTTGCAAATCAAATCAAATCAAACTTGAGTTCAATCAAACTGGAGTTACAACTAAAATGTAAAAGGAATCATATAAAAATTAAAGTCTGCGGCTGTTCCACAATAATGAAACGCTTGTTTGCCATCATTTTAAACAGCCACATTTGTGGGCCTCAAACACGTTTGACAGATTTTCTTTTCCAACTCCAGAAAGGTTTAATAAGAACCTCAGAGAGCCTCAAGAGCTGAGCTCCTTCTTCTGCTGTTTCTACTGCTCTGGGATTTCATTTCTCAGCCAGGGTTTGTCATAGATCAGCCGTTCTAAAGGTTGTTGCTGAGAAACTGCAGATCTGTAAATGACAACATACGACAGTGAAGAATAGAAAAAGTTGTCTTTAGGTGAGGTTATGCTGAGCTCAGCTGATTGCTTGGGGATGGTTACAGAGCTCACTTCTCCAAGATGGTACGCTGACCTTTGTGTGGAACACTCACCACTTAAAGCTTTTAGTCACATGCACCCGTGCAGGTCTGCTGTGGGGTCTTGGGTTGTTCGGGCCCATGGAAGGTTGTAAGCAGGAGCGGCTGCATCTTAAAGGGAGCGCAGGTGGGTTTTGTGGCCACCTTAAGTGACGTCATGAAAATGGAACATACCACTGTCGTGATAAGTGTATTGTGAAGTATTTGTTAGGATAATGTGAGTTAGACACACTTATGATGTACGGGTGATGCTGTTGTACGATGGTCTAAACTTGTTGTCGGTGAGGAGGGCACCCCCGGGCCCTCACCAACCGACTGCAAATGCTGCCCGTACGGGACGTGCACGTGATACGTATGTGCCCATAAGACACTCACACAAACTACACTCTAATTGAATCGGTTAGTTCAAAAGGGGCCCAAGTCCACAATTTTTCAAAACAGAGATATTATTTGTTCTATGGTCTTCAAGGGAAAAGCTTTCTGATTTTGTGCAAAAAAGTCCCAAGTCTGTTGTAATGTATTGACTATGCTTGACATTTAAAATGCATTAAGTGCAACATTCCTGGACTTGGGCCTCTCTTGCATGGGTTTTGCTTTATCCCATAAATGGTAGCACTAGTTATCCAATATGGCAGGGCCCTGTTTACTTCAAGAAGGGCCCAAGTCTTGAGACTTTAGTTTGCTAGTCTTCTGAAATTATAAAAATGAGGTTCTTCATATTATAGCATTTGTAAGCTATGAACTGATGCTAAATCTGGGTTAAGTATTAATCATTTGGTGTAGCCTCCCTTTAAGCTAAGCAATTAAAATCATTTCCTGGAAACTAACAGATTCAATTGTCTGATGTCCTCATTTCTAACAACTAGGCTGTGTGCACTTGAACAGCACTAATGGGCTCCTAGAACAGTTTGTTTGTGGGGGGACTTTACCCTTACTTACCCTTGTGTGTTGTATAAGTGCTGACTACGACCTGTCACTCACAGCATGCCTGTAGAAAAAAATGTGCATGAACATGGTCGCTCTACGGGCTCATTGGATTACGACTTTGATGCTTCGTGCGGGCCACCTTTGTGCCCCGTACAGGTTTGCCCATTTTTTCACCTGCAGCACCGTATCCACCCCTAAGGGCAGTTGTGACTGTCTAAGCCAGGCCCAGGCCCAATTCAAGGGGTGTCTGTAATAAAAAAACAAAACAAACACTGGTGCAGCTTCACCAATAAATATACTGTAGTGGCTTGACTGGGTGGACCTTGTGAAAACCAAATAAAACCAAATAAAGACCAAATAAAAGCAGTGTGGCCAATTAATATCCTTAATTTCCTCCCCTCCTTTTCAATTTAGCTTCTATTGATTTTATTTTAGATAAAGTTTTGCATTTTTCTGTCATTTAAGCTTTTTTAACAGGAAAGAAAAATGTCAAAACCAACCAACGTGAGGTCGATTTCACTCTTGAACAATTTAAAGATGAAAATGTAAAAATGTGAATTTTTTTTTTTATTTTTTTTGCAAAATTGTCAAAATATGACAAGAGTTGACATAAACACCCTAAGACTGAAACATATTTTTTTAGGGTGTATGTTATAAATGCAGTAAAAAGTTATTATTAATGGTATTATTTATTTTCATGTAAGAACATTTGACTGCATTTAATCCACAGAAACATGTTCATACACATCTCTATTATTTTAGTTCAGGTATAAATTTGCAAACTAACAACAAAGTGTAATATGCATTTAATTCCATTAAACATCAGAGTTTTTAGGGAAACGTCATTTTTGTGTCCGCATGGACGGTGCAGTCTGAGGGTTAGACATTGTCTCAGACTTTTTCAGAGGATTTACCTGCATCATGCGCAGTAAGATAACACAAGATTGTTGTTGGCATTTTTCTTGAAATTTCCGATTTCCTCTGGCTTCTCCCCAGGTGCAACGAGGGAAACAACCAGTCGTGGAATCCCGCAGAGTCCGCCCACTGCAACAGGCGGCGTTTTCTTCCACAGGACATCCAGAAGGACATGGAATGTCCATCTTCCCAGGATCTTCCGCCTCCACCTCCCCCGTCTCCGCTCCCCCACTCAAACACCCTTTCTCTGCTGGAGAAGCCCCCCCCCATAGTGACTACCTCCAATGGTCGCTCCGACCTGCTCGGGCGAGGGGTGAGTCCTAGTTTGGGGTCGGTTCAGGTCGGATCGGTGCACGGGTTGATACAATGTCGGGGTTTAGGACAGGACTCTAGTTCAGGTCCAGGTGTGGGCCGGAACCCGCTGGTTCAGGAACTATCGGAGCTGGAAGGTCAAATCACTGCCATAAAGCAGCAGCTGCAGTTGGCCATGCGAAGGAAGAGGGAGCTGGAACAGTACCAGTCAGAAAACCAGCAACCGGACCAGACTGCACCGGGTCAGCTTCCAACGCAGGCCTTCAGCCAGCCCCACCAGCAGACTAACAAACACAAAAACACCCTCCCAGAATTCTGAAGCTCGCCTCCTCTGTTTTGTCCAGAGAACCCTTCTTAGACTAAAGGACTAGTTTCCTACAACCTCCAGGTTCTGGATACCGATCCTCGATTCTGGAGCTGGAACACACGCAGGTTTCTTGTAACAAGATCCTTTTTTTTTAGGCTCAGGAGTTCCCCGGAATGCTGGAACAAAAGGTTCTCATTTGGACATTTTCTGACTTTTGAAAGGTGAAGCATGATTGTATGAGAAGCGCAAGTCATGGGGGGGGGGGGTTCAAAGAGGGACCCAGAGCCAAATCTGTTCTTAGAGTTCCCTGTCATTCCACCCCGTCCTGATCCATTTCCTGTCTCCACCGCCTCCCTGAAACGTTCCGTTTCTGCTTCCATCCAATCTCTGGTGCTTTTTTCTTTAAGTCTCATCTCCGTCTCCATGGTGATGAGCTTAATCATAGGTGTGATGATGGTGTTGAAGTTGAGTTTGTTGAGGCTTGCGGAGAACTTCCGACCTGTGCTTGAACCCGGCCAGGCAAGTGTGGATATGAGTGAAACCTCTCCCAGACGCTGGCGATTGCTTCATATTACCACCGCTGACCCCATGCTTCTGCCCCCAACCCCCCAGCGCTTCTGACCATTTCTGTCTGATAAGTCTCCTTGATGGGGCTGATGCTGCAAGATTTTAATGAAAAAGATGGTGTACAAAGAGCTTTCCCCCCAGAGACACCTGGATGAAGAAGAGCCGCTTTACATCCACCACCGGATTACACACGCCAACTTCTGAGTCACCGTAAAGTGTTCAGTGATGCACCCCCACTCCACATAAGAGTCTACTTTGCAATCAGGAGAGGGCTCGGCCGGCGAAACAGAGTTCAGACAAAACAGAAATAGAAGGAATATTCAAACACAGACCATTGGTCTTCCTTCAACACGAAAGAATCTGAACACACCAGTGCACTTTTTCTTTGATGATCTTTTCTGGTTTGGTTGTTCTGTTAATAAACATGTACCTCTCTTCTTTGCACCTCTTTTTTGTTGTTTTTTAAAGTCTAGAACATAGTTCTCCACGTATCTTTGAAGGATTTTGAGCACAGCATGTATCGCACTATACGACACACCGCATTAAAAGGCGCACCATCAATGGATTGTCTGTTGTCTACACTGTCATCGAAAAGACACTGAACAATAAGGTGCATTAAGCGAGACAAAAGAGTCAGAGAAGTCCATCAGTCAGACTCTATTAACTAACAATAACATGTTATCCACTGTAGAAGTGGTAGCCACATTAAGTGTTAGCTGCATTAGCATATTACAATAGCTGTAACTAAACCTTCTTTGTAACACATGAAATAAAAACAAAACAAAACCAGACTGACACAAAACAAACACTACTGTGACTATGCTGCCTTGTTAGTAACACATAAAAAAACGCAGTCCATCACTGCTACCTGTTAGCAGCGTTAGCATATGTTAGCATACTCAGAATACCAGTGACTCTGACCTTTTTTGCAACACGTAAAAAGAAAAAGACTTTTCTTTAAAACAAACATGACTGTGACTATGCTAACTCCCAACCTCATTAGTAACACATGAAAAAAACAGTTCAACACTGCTACACATTAGCTGAGTAATGCTGGATGTGTCAGGGGCGTCTAGTTTCAATGTCATTGTACAGACGCCATCTGAGGTCTGACCGGGCGTCAGGCGCGCTTTGGGCCACGTGACATTTTCAGTGACTCGATCAAAGAGTAGAAAAAAAAATCCAATATGGCCTCTCAATGCAAGGCTTTTTGTCCTGAACTTCCATCCATTTTCTTAACCCACTGGGATTGCCGGTGTAGGTACCATAACCATCCGGCCTGCAATAACCGTTCGGGGTCCTTTGGACTGAGGATAACATCACACTACGGTAGCCCCACCTGGACAAACT
Organism: Oryzias sinensis; assembly: GCA_037389245.1. Taxonomy (NCBI): domain Eukaryota; kingdom Metazoa; phylum Chordata; class Actinopteri; order Beloniformes; family Adrianichthyidae; genus Oryzias; species Oryzias sinensis. The sequence goes on along the minus strand of CM074502.1, from coordinate 17,998,985 downwards.
ACGTAGCGTGGAGATCTGCTTGGGCTCTATATATTTTCATTTCACGTTTCCTTTTGTAATATAAAGTTCTTTTCCCTCATAAGTTGTGTCTGACATTATTCTTTGTAATGTTTATAGAGAGATCTTGCCACAACCCACTCACAACAAAAAGATCTGTGGTTGTTAGAATGAACCATGGTCTCCACACAAGTGAACCGTGTCTCTGAGCAGAGCAGCTGGAGTCTCGTAGCTTTGTGTTTGCAGGCAGGGAAGGTGCTTTGTTACGGAGAAGGTTTCTGAATGCTGTCCGTTCAGCTGCAAATGCACTTAATAATAATCATAACAATAATAAAAGATCATTTAGAAGATAATCTCGCTCCATGTTGGAGTTTAGAACAGACTACATAATATCTTCTTCTATGGTAGTATCCTAATTTGTCAAGACCAATCACTATCTGATACCTCATCGGACCAACGGACAGCCAATCACAAAATGTGACATCAGCACTAGTTCCAGGACTAGACCCAGGTTGTTGCAGGCCGAATGGTTATGGTACCTACACCGGGTTGCCGGAGGCTGTCCCAGTATTGCTGGGTGAAGGTTGGCAGAGGGAGAGGGTTGGCTGTGCCGTCATAGCGGCCGTGATCGTCCCAGCTGATCCTCCAGTTTTATTTTTATTTTTCCCTCTAGAGCAAGGGTTCTCAAAGGATGGCCCGGGGGCCAATAGCGGCCCTGCGGGAAGATTTTTTTGTGGCCCTCAATAAAAGAGAGCCAGCGCAGGTGCCTTTGAGGAAAGATGTTGCGTTGGCGAGGAGAAAAGGCGCTTTCAAGCTAAGTGGACAAATGGTTACTTTGTCGTACCTTAAGAGCTGGATAGAGTCATGTGCCTTATTTGTAAGCACGTAAATGCAAAGCTCAAAGAATTCAATAAAAACCGTCACTATGTTACAAATGATAAAAACTATGACAAATTTACCTAAACAATCAGCTCCAACAACTACAACGAGGCTATGCTGCACACCAGATGTTTCCAACAATGGCTGAATCCAGTGAAGCTGTGACAGAAGCTAGCTACGTTGTGGCTTTGGAAATGGCCCGGCGTAGCAACTCTTTAACCCTTGTGCTATCCTAGGCACTTTAACATTGGGAGTTGGGTCATCTAGACCTACTAGACAGTGCTCTGGACCTTTTTTCTTCAATGATTTGTGATCTTCACTGGTGTCCATGGAATACATGAAATCTTTCCACCTTTATCCACCTTTGTCATGATAGGGAGAACACGTCAAAGTAAGGGTGGGGTCATCTAAGATAGCACAAGGGTTAAGTGACGGGGAGTTTGTAAAAACAATGTACCGTATGCTGAAAGTAGCTGACATTATTTGTTCAGAGCAAAAGAAAAAGTTTGAAGAAATAAGTCTGTCAAAAGATGCATTTACTAGACGAGTAGAAGATCTGCGGGCAGCAACCCTCGACTACAACTGGGAAAACATCTGGAGGACCTGGTTAATTGTACAAATGACATTTGGCCATTAAAGTTATTAAAACAGCTTTTTCTGTTCATCTATTTGTCCATATTGTGCCATATGTGAAAAATGTTTCACATCTTTGAGTTCATACCATAATAAATGGAAGCAATAACAAAAGTGTTGCGTTTATATTTTTGGTCAGTGTAATTTGAACTTTTAAGTGCGCATATAGTGCACAAAATATGGAATAGACTGACCGGTTCTGGCAGATCAGAACCCTGTCGAAGTAAATAGACCTTTATTTCAAGAAACAAATGTCTTCAATTCTGTCTTGCAAGGAACAATTTTATCAAAAAAAAGTTTTTAATAGTAAAAAAAAATCTTAGTTTGAGAAAAATATTTTCCTTAAAATAAGAATTCTGGGTAAGACAATTTTTCTTAGCCCATGGGCAGCTATTTCTTTCTTTCTTCATGGGGTAAGAATTTCTGATATTTTTTTAGGGGGCCTGTTTTGCAGTATAGATAAGAGTACGTAATAATAAAAGAGCAGTTCAGGTAAAACTAGGACTAAAATCAGAAAATCTGCCTTAAGGCTCATGCTCTGCTTTTCTACATCGGTTATTAAAAATCCTCTGCAATTATTTATCTGCACAGATCTCATTAGATTGTTTTGAAACAGCCTGCAGTCATGGAAACTCACGCTGCTCAAAAACAAATATTTAGCAAGCACTCGTCCTGACCCACAAAAGGGACAGTCTGCACAGGAAAGAACAGTCTGTGAAGATGGTTTTTGAACATGTTCTGCACAACAGCACACACACACAGTGCTCCTATCTGTTTAGCCAGTGGATCTGCAGGGTAAGCGCAGGCTGTCACAGCTGAAATGAATACCTGACGGAGCAAAAGAGAAAGTGCACAGCCTGAGCCGTCAGCTTTCTTTGTATCCTGGCGCATGTTTGCCTTGCTTAAGCGGCGGCATAAACATCACTGAAGTCGATACAGCAGAAACGGGATGAAGCAACGCGCAAGAATTCAATACCAAGTTGCTTTTAGCAGATCCCTGCACATTCTAATCACTTTCCTGGGGTGCACGTGTGGCGTGAGGGAGGAATGGCTGCAATAGAAGATATGACCCTCTGTGAATAATGACTCATTAAGTCGAAAAACGCTTACATGGCGGGTTTTGTTTGAATTCTGCTGATTTTCTGCAAGAAATTAGCCAAAACATTTAAAAAGGCTTTATCCCAGAAACAGGGGTCGAAATTGTCTTAAAATTTTACACCACAATCAAGTAGACTTTAAAAAAAGAAAGAAGGTTTTTCTATGCAAGGAAAGTGAGGTTTTTGTTGTTGTTGTTTTTGAATGGGCAGCCATTTTTGAATTTTTATGAGAAAATTGCAAACGTTAGGAATAACACAGTTCTTGGTTTAGAACCAAACTACCGGTATATATTACACCATTCAACCGAATGGTGGGGAAAATGAATGCAACGTTCACGGCTGCCAGTTCAAACGGCCACTTCCAATGAAAAGTCTATAAGCAAACGGATGTAGATGTAAATTTGGGGCTTCAGCGATCAAAACGCTTGCGTTCACAGGTCGCTGCGCTACTTTCTACGACTGTTTTTTTTTCTGGGCTCGTGGAACAAAAACCGTTTACGTTGAACTCACGCTCAAAGTTAATCCAGTTCGACCAATCAGGGACTTTGATTTGGTGGCGGCGGATGGACGGCATCCTTTTTTAATTTGCAGAAGTGACAACTGTTTGAAAATTGAGGAGAAACTATTCATTCCAGTTAGTGTCCGGCCAAAATTCTATGACACCAAATTCTTTCATATATCAGAATAGAGCCTTGAAAGTACCAAGCCTGTTCCAGCTGTAGGGGGCAGACATGCGCTAGTATCGAGCAGCAACGGTCCAGTGTGAACACCATGGGCAAAGCACCGTTTAAGAATGCCAGTCCAGCACATTCCTAAAGTAACATAATGCAAACATTTGCATATGTGAATGGGGGAAAGGGACAAACACAAGTTCTGAATTTAATACATTCAATAGAGTTTTATTCTATTACACCAGGCTTTGTATAAGCCCACTGAAAGCTTTTTTTCAATGGTAATTGTTTATTAGGAAATGAAAAAAAAGTCTTTTTTTAGTTCTTTTGTTTCTGTACTTTGATTTCACATTTTAAGGCCTTACAGAATTTATCCCGTGTCATTCTGCAAGCTTTGTTTTTGTTCTGCACCGTGATTGGCTGTTGATCTTGTCAATCAATCTACCGTATTTTCCGGACTATAAGTCGCACCGGAGTATAAGTCGCACCAGCCCAAAAATGCATTATAAAGTAGAAAAAAACACAGATAAGTCGCACTGGACTATAAGTCGCATTTTGACGGGAATTTTTTTTGACAAAACTAATAACTTTCACAACCTCATATGACACAATCATACCAGACTGTTTATCTCATATTTCACAGTAATTCTTTCTCATACTTATCTATGTATTCCTTTCATGAAGCATCATTGTCCAACTAATACTCTGTTTTCATCCTGTATTTGTAGAAACAGTTGTCATTTTTATTGCATATCTTAATCTATGAAATCATTGGAAAATAGAATATTGTGTTGTTAGCCTTCAAGATCTTACTGTAAAAAAAGGTTTGCTGATTCTCTGAGTCACTTAACATACTCTTAACACTTAACATACCTCATCCATCAAATTGACCCAGGAACATCATCTCTGTTCCTCACAAATGAACATAACAGGAGGGTTAACAATGTATTTATTTCAATTTATTTCTAATATAAGTCGCACCCCTTCCCAAACTATGAAAAAAAGGGCGACTTATAGTCCGGAAAATACGGTACTCAGTGTTGTATCTCTTTTACAGGATGCGTTCAGTTTGCCACAATTACATAAATCTTTGATTAGGAGCAGATCTTTGTTTTTTATTCTCTAATAAACTTGTTTTCTAAGAGGGTTTGAACTTTAAGTCTTTAACCCTTGTGCTATCATAAGCACTTTAACGTTGGGAGTTGGGTCATCTAGACCCACTAGACAGTGCTCTGAACCTTTTTTCTTCAATGATTTGTGATCTTCACTGGTGTCCATGGATTACATGAAATCTTTCCACCTTTATCCACTTTTGTCATGGTAGGGAGAACACGTCAATGTGAGGGTGGGGTCATAGGATAGCACAAGGGTTAAACAAGAGAGAAAAATGTTCATGTCTGTCCGAAAACAGTGTAGTAAGTGTGTAGTGAGGAGTTACTTCACCTTTGGCGGGTTTATTTTTAGAACGTGATTTCTGCGATGAATGAGAGAACACTGTATCAAGATATGGAACTGAAAGAAAACTGGAAGCCAGGAATCGAGGTTTGAACTGAATCGCGGAGAAAGTAATAAGTTGCGTCTCTAGCAAACATGCAGTTTAGACGACAAACCGCTGCGTGTTTAGATACTGAAGCATGAAGATCAGACAGACGTCCATTGGATCGTGTGGAGGTACCTTAATGTCGTCGTGTGTTTTTTTAGGAGTCAAATGAAACAAAAATCCAAGAACAAAGCTCATTCTTGCTACAGGCTATTTTAATTTTTCAACAAAGAAAAGAAAAAAAAAACATATGCAGCATTTCCAATGAAACACTTTCTTTTGATCTCAAAAGGAAAAGACAGTCATAATCACATTAATAAAGACCAATATCTATAAAACATCTGGACTCTTCTCTTCATGCTGGGCGTATCTTCCAATAGGAAATGGAGTCACAACATTGTAACACAATCCACTGGTGGGTTGGAGAGGGAAAAAAAGGTGCTTTGGGAGGAAAAGTGAAGGTTCCATTGCTTAGTTTATCTTCTAGTTTCCCTCTTAAGGTGTGTCCGAATTCCTTCACTGCTCACTACTTAGTGCACCATAAAGGGCTTTCGCCGTTTAGCAGAGCTGATCCAAAGCTACAACTCCAAAGTCCATTGCCTCCTAGAAATGTCCCAGAATTCTATGTGAAAAACCAAAGTGGATCGATGCTCACTAGATTGGCGATTACAGACCACAATGCATTGCGTTTGAAAGACTTCTTGTGTGAAAAAAAAAAGGATTTTAACTTGTTTTTTTATATTTATAACACAGCAGATTCATAAATAGTCTTTATAAAATATTCATATTTTCATATTTATTAGAATTTTACTTTGGGAAATCAATGACGTCATATTTGCTGTTACAAAACAAACAGCAGTGAGCAAAGGTTTCTGAACAGCTTTTAAAATCCAGAATACTAGATAATGCTGCACTATATCATGTTTTAGTAGGGAGTTGGGAAGGAACTCGGACAAAGCCTTGATTTGGTTTTTGGGTCCGTTTTTGCTGAATTGAATCTCATCTTCATTTGCATCTGTAGACGATTTTTCAGTATGAACCAGGAAATTGGGGTCAAAGCGTTTCACATCTATTTACATCTGATTACGCAACGCCAAACCCCATTTTCTGACTCACAGGATGTCCTGGACTCTTCCTCACATTTCCTCCGTAGGAAGGAGAAGTCATTTCCCCGAAACACCTTCACTGATATGAAAACATATCCAGGTAAACAGCAGGCAAACAGGTCCAAACGGATCAGAATCGTTATACAGATTAACAAAAATCCTTAAAAAATGTGACCCGATAACGGTCAATAAATGTACAGAGATAATTAAAAAAAGGGATTTTTTTGTCCTTTTTCTGTACAAATGACAAACACCACGGAACGACAATCTTTGTTTTTTTTTTCAGACTCGAGTGGGATGGATGTGATCGACGAGGCGTTTCACCTGACAGGATGTGATGTCGACTGACAGGAAGTGCACAGGTTTCACATGGTCAGGACAGGCCACGGCACTCGCTCATACAAAAATGTACAAAAAACACCATCCTCTAGAACTAAGAAAACAGCGCGGCCTGGAGGAGGAGAGCGCCCCACGTTTTTTCCTGACTGCAAAAAGAAAACTGTGCTTACAGGAAGTTGGCCTTGTGGGGCGTTTGCATGGATTCGGGCTGCGCATGTCTGCGAATTAAGAGTACGAAAACTAGATAATAAAACCAGGGCAAACGTGGAGAGTTCCGTCCTCCAGGGGACTTAAACGGAGAAATCAGAAGGATCTTTAGTTAGCATCCCGCGCCACGTGCCATGCGTCCTCGTCATTGTGTCTGGAAGTGCTGTGGAGACGCAAACGTGACCCGGTGCTGCCCCCTTAGTCATGTGACCTCCGTCATTGACGCCGAGTGGTTCTGCAAATGCAGGATGGAGGAGCGATGGAGGAAGAGGGGGGACAGAAGAAGAAGGTAGGGGGTGAGAAAGAGAAGACAGATGAAGGTCATTGTGATCCGTGGGGGGGGGGGGGGTAGTGCTTTTTAAGAGAATGAGGAGCAAACGTCATGCCTGGTGTGTGCGAGAAAGAAAATCCACAATGTTCCATCAAACCAAACCTGGTCATGTCTTAAAGGGTACACGATTATTCCATGAGACAAGCCCTGACATTTCATCCAGGAGAGAACAATTCTCACTGAGGAGTTTAGCCGTGGCTGCACTGTGGGTTAGGTTTTTTCAGCTACCTGTGCGCTCAGCGTCTCCAGTGGACTCTCTACGCGCGGGAACGTCATCAGCGGCAGGCCGCGGTATTCCTCCGTCTTCTGTTTGGCCGCTGCGCCGTGAACTCCTTTAAAGTTGTTCACGACACAGACGCCCTACAAACAGACAGGAAAAGAGCGTTCAGCACTTCTGCTCAGCGAAGGACATCACCGATTTTTGAAGTCGCAGCAGAGACGCATCACAGTCATGGATGAAAACCCAAACTTCACTCTTAGTTGTGTGACTGAATGATGACTCCTGTGGAGACAGACTGCTCGGGTTTGGTAAAACCTTCCAAAAACTGTTGTTTTGGAGTCTACAGCAGCTCTCTGCGCCTCGGTACAGAAGAGAGGAATTAATAGAGCACTTTAATAGTTGCTGCTGTGATGTTAAGCTTATTTAGGTGTAAAAAAGGATCAGTCATCACAAAAGTTAGTGTGTGGAAGTCAGCCATTCACTCCATGTTTATGGTGACATTTAATGAACGAATGCTTCAGCTGGAAGGCGCTCCGCTGCCGTTTATCACTCTGCACTCTGGTTTATTAGCCGCCATAATGAGAGTCCTCATCATTGTGAGCTGTACAGATGGATGACCCCAATGATCAACATAAACACTGATGCTTTTTATTCCGTTTTATAAAAGACACAGACTTCCTGTAAACTAGTTTGCCGACCAATTTGGCACTTGATACGCAGCTGGAAATGAAAAAAGAAGAAGAAGAAGAAGAAGAAGAAGAAGAAGTGTTCTTCTTGTGGGACTTTTAGTAACCTTTAGAAAGCTGATGAAGCGTTGTATCCAAAAGCTACACACATATTCTGAACTCAAGTCGGGTAATGTGAACACATTACAGCTGCGGTTTATTTTTTGAGCACAGACTCCAAACGGGCTGCAGTATTTCTGAACTCTTCCATCTGCCTAATCAAAGCCAGCAGCCTAAAGGAGATCCCACCCCAGCAGACATCAAGCATGCCCTCAGGCAGCGGCACAAGAGAAAATGAAGCTGCACAGCTTTGCTAGAGGTTTCTAAAAGGTGGGGTTTTTTTTTTCTTCATTTGAGGGAGTTCATAGACGGCGAGTCTCAAAGCCCAAGAAAATGAGGGAATTAGAGCTGCTGGGCAGAGTCTGCAAATGACTCCAGCATCACAATGAATTCTTCATGTCAATATCTGTCGGGGCGAGTCTAAACTGTAAGCTGATGTGGCGGCTTTAATACATTTATGCATGACTTTAGCGTTCTCATTTTGGCTGGAGGGATGCACCTCCCCGGCGGAAGCGGCGACTGCTTCTTTCCATTGCGGGTCCTGTCGACGCCACGAAGAGCGCGACTGAAGTGTCGTCTGCCGTCATCACAACTCTGTAAAGCATCTCCACATCAGGTCTTGTTAGAATGCTTCAGATGAGGATGATGATGGTCTTTCAAATATGATTCAGAGGGCTTGTTTTCAAAGAAACCTTCACTCAAACACCAATTTGATGCTGCGAACACGCTCAGGGACTTGAAATGTCCCCTCTTTTTGTTTGACAACTCCCTCCCTACAGGATAGCAGTCCATCACAGAGCTGCAGGTCTCACATGGAAACACCCTGATGCACTTCAGTGGGTGCTTGCGTGAAGGAGAAGTCCTCCTCCACGCCGCGCTGATAATCAGGTGGAAATTAAGCGTTTAAAAGCTGCTGAGGCGACGATCCACTGTCTTGTGTTGATCGCTCCCTGGAGATCGCTGAATCAATGCACGTCCATTTCTATCAGAGTGTGACTGAGAGCCTCCATGAGGCTCCTCCTCCTGTCTGCGTGTCCAGCGGTCTGCAGGCATGCTGGGAGCAGCTGTGAAATTAACTAGCAATATCAGAAAAATGGTTTTTCCCATCACCACCTTTGAATGTCGACACACACTGCCCATGGAAGCTTCTTGCACTTTAAAGGTTCGAGGTTAAACCTTCAAATTTTGTTCAAATGATTGACTTTAGGATTATTCATGACTTTTAAAAACACTGCTGCAGGCTGGAGACTTAAGAAGACATTCTAAAAGCCTACAGACTTTTACATAGATGGGTAGAATATATGTAGGACAAAGCTCTAAGAAAGCACACAACATAATCTTGTGCCTGTTGTAACCCTTGTGCTATCCTAGGCACTTTAACATTGGGAGTTGGGTCATCTAGACCCACTAGACAGTGCTCTGAACCTTTTTTCTTCAATAATTTGTGATCTTCACTGGTGTCCATGGATTACATGAAATCTTTCCATCTTTATCCACCTTTGTCATGGTAGGGAGAACACGTCAATGTGAGGGTGGGGTCATCTAAGATAGCACAAGGGTTAAACAACACGTCAGGATTTTTGACCCTGTAAGTTTACTACACGGGAAACAACTGAAGCATGATGCATAAACCAATAGCAGAGTTGGAATTAACCAAGAGAATGGAGGTGTCAGAACATCCTCTCCACACATTACAAGATGCAATTAGGATTTTATGCATCCTCGGAGCTGTTTTCCCTTTTTTGACTTTAAAGGCGTTTTAACATGTTCTTGTGGCATTTCACTCATGCTTGAGACATGGATGAAGAAAATTATCATTAAAATAGCAATTCTGGTTTTTTTTTTTTTATTCAAATTGTTGTCAATATGGAGCAGATGAAAAATTATCGCCGGAAAAAAAAAAACTATATTTGTTATGTCCAAAATAAAGTAACAATGGGCCACAAGCTCCCTGCTCTGCTCCATTCTGCTGTATTCACCTGTAGACGACTAGATCTGTGTACGTCTTTGTTTTCCTGGTCTGAGCTGACATCTGGCTTCAAACTATACATCTGAATAGCTCCACGATCGCTCACCATTCTGTTGCACTGGTTATGTCAGGTTAGGATGACAGGGACCCTAACCTAGTGGGAGGGAGTGTAAAGAAACGGGGGATGGGAAGGGAAGGGACTCCAAGACTTTTTTATTTTGGCTAAAAATGGCATCATCATAACTTAAAGCCACTTGATTTTTTTTGTTTATTGATCAAAAAATGATTGGAGGTGGACTTTAAATTATTATTCCTTGCGTTGAGAGTTCATTATACATTTTGCGGATAAAAACTCCAAATATTTGAAGTTGGTACAGACACCTGCAGCAGCAGAAGATCGGGTTTTTCCTAGCACACACATCCCAGCAGGTTTTCAGCCTATCAGTTAAGATGAAGCCGCCCTCCTGTGTCCATGTGAAGATCCCACGTTCCCTCTCGTCCAACACTTCCTTTTTTTCCCTGCCAGCGTCTGAGCCTCAGAGAGCAGCCACAAATAGAAAAGCCTGTAAGCCTTCCCTGAACCCCTCACCTCCCTCCTGTGGTTGACCTAAAGTAACCTCCCAGTTCCAGCAGTGATGGCCAGCCCCAAATGTTAAACAGGAAAGTCAGATGTTGACAAAAGCAATTTTATTTTCAGTGGAAGGCGGCCTGTTTGACTGTGTTCCAGGTGAACGAGCTGGATTCCTTTGTGTTACGGACAGCTGAGCAGCTAAATTGCAGTCTTATGTAACGCACACGTATTTATACTGAGTAACTGCACTGGTTTAAAAAAGTCTGATTTAAGCACAGGCTTACACATTCCAGGTCCTCACAACTGTAATTAAAGCTGATGTTTGCTTCACCTTTGCTCCTCTTCCTCACACTCTGGATGTAAGAGCAAACTGCCAGCTCAGCATTCGTCTCTCATTTTCTCCTCATCATTACTTAGTGATTCCCTTTAATTACACTCAATAGTTTTAAAGTTTCTCCGCCTTAAACTACAGTAGAATGAATTCAAGGATTTGCAGTTTTTTAGAAGCGTCTCCAAATCTAGAATATTCAGAGCGTTTTTTTGATCTTTTTTGTCTTGTTCATCGGTCCTCACCAGAAACAAAGCGATGGCCGACCCCAGGATGAATCCAGCCACCACGTCTGAGCAGTGGTTTCGATACTCCGAGACCCGATTCAGGCCGGCGAGGAAGGCCGAGCAGAGCGTGCCCAGACATAAAACGGGCTTGGCCAGCCGGCTGGACTTGGTCTTGATGGTGCTGGTGATGTACATCTGAAGGGGAAAAAGCTGATTAATTTAAATAGATTCTGGGTGTTGCTTCCAGCCTTTCCTCTTGTCTTTAGCCAGAAAATGTCAGAAAGATTCCCAGGAAGCAGCTAAAAGTGTCATGGTTTGGGTTTTTTGCATTAACTTTTGCTTCCTGTTTTATTTTGAAAGGTTTCCTGTTATGTCATGTTTTGGAGTTTTTCTTCCCTGGGGCCTGTTTCAGAAAGGAGGTTCGACCAACTCTGAGGTTGAAGTTGAACTCTGAGTTGGTCAATCGGGAGATTAACAACTCTGAGTTTTCAGTTTCAGAGCAGCTGATCCGCGTTAGATCAATCAACTCTGAGTGGACTGATTCGGAGGTGAGCGTGGGCACCGCGACTAAAAGAAGCCATTATCAATGGAGCGCAGATATCATGAGTCACCATGGCAACCGTGAAAAAAAGAGGTCTGCGTATTTTTCGCCAGCTGAACTTGACGTGCTGCTGCAGAGTTACAGTGAATATGAGCACATATTCCAGAAGAAAAGCAATACCGCTGCATCTGCAAAACAGAGACAGTTAGTGTGGAAAACATAGCTGCTCAAGTTAATGCCTAAGTTTGCATTTAAATCATTGTTATAAAATATTGGCTGTAATAACTTTTTAAATAGCGTAAGGTGTGAAATAAAAAATGGCGATATTTAGGTGTACTTTTGAAGTGTCATTCCTGGTGTAATTGCATGAAATGCTGCATAGTGTACAGAACCAATCTGGGGGGAAATGCATTTAACGTCGGTAATGTTTAGAGGACTTTTTTGTTAACCTTCCCCTCTTGCAAACGTTGGTTAGTTTAATATTAATACATGCAATTGTGTTTTTAAAAGTGAAGTTTTGTCTACTGTTGAACCTTTCGCTGCGCAAAGACTTCCTTTCTTTTCTCTCGTCTTTCCGACCGTGGTCAGAAGCGCAGGGGAGATTTCCTTCAGGGCCGAAGGGAATTCTCCTTCGGGGTTCACTTCCCGTTCGAAACCCTCAACCTCCAGAGCGGATTAAGAATGACTCCAAAACAGTTATTCTGGGAATGACACCTTCTCCGTCCTCCTCATCCGTGCTCACCCCCCCCCCCCCATCTGCACCTGCAATCGCCCCTCCCCTTGTCTCTCGTGGATCGCACCCCGCTCAACACACACACACACTGCAACACTACCCTTGTATTGATCAAGTGGTATAGGTTTATATGGGATTAAGAAAGTAAGCAGTACTAGCAAATTGTGTTTCCAAAAAGTAATTGTTACATTAATCTAATTCAATGTCCCTGATTTCATTTTCATGTAGATGCAATCCTGCAGGAATTAAAAGAACATGGCAGCAGCTAAAAATGAAGTATAAAAACATAATTCAATCAGGTCAAATTTGAGCATGTCATGGATGTAGGCTTTGCTGACAATATTTGACATATGAAACATCTACATAGCAATACCTAATGTTGTTTTCATTGTATATATGTAATTGACTGCAACGAAAAACGGTAACGCTCAAACAAAAACGTATGGGGAAATGACAGAAAATCGAGTCTTCTCAAAATCCTCGCATGACGTAAATATAATTCTCTATGAATTAATGCAGCCTCCTCGTCTATTGGGTCCTCCAAAAAAGGACAAGCCATTCTTGTCACTTAGACCGTCTCTGTGTGACGGAAATGTGGGCAATGAAGGTTAAAGCGAAAAATACCGCTTCGTCTTTAAAAAGGGGAGGGGACCGGCAGAAACTTTGAGTTTAGAGGATAAAACCTGCTCCCGACCAGGTTAGGTTCACAGCATAAGTAACCATGGATACGGACTCCGAGTAAAAGTTACCTCTCTTTCAGAAACGGGTTTGACTTACTCTGCTTTTTCTGGTTTAACAAAACTCCCATTCTGAAACAGAAAACCCAGGGTTTCCCTGATTTCAGGGTTAACGCACTCAGAGTTTACACTTAACCTCCTTTCTGAAACAGGCCCCTGGTCCCAATGTCTTCTGATCATGTTCACCTGTGTCTTGTCAGTTCTGTTTGTATTTAAGTCTTGTCTCTGCCGTCCTCCTGTGCTGGTCCATACTGTCATATCCGTTTGTCTGTTTACCTGGTTAGCCCACAGTAAGGTTTGTTTGGTTTCCCTACTCAGCAGCCCTTTCTGTTAGTATTAAAACCCCTTTTTGACTTGGAACCACCTGCCTCCCTTGTCTCTGCATTTTGGGTCCTTCATCAAACCCCCCCCCCCTTTACCTGACAAAAAAGAGTTTCAGGATCTTCAATCCACTCAGGACCTAATCAAACCACAAAGACATCTTAAAAAGGCGTGTCAGATGTTTCCATCTTTTTTTCAGGAATTACTTACACTCTCCTCTTTAACAGTGAAATTTCACATAAACAAAAGGAAGAATTTGTAAAGTAAATCCCCCATTTAGCTCGTACTGATCCAACTCAGATTTGACTTTTTAAAAAGCTGCCTTTAACTTAATTCCTAACTTTATAAACATCCTCAGAATGCCGGGATTTTCTTGAACTCCGTTTAAAAAAATATTTGAATAAAAAAAAAAAAAAGTTTGTTCTCTAGCGCTGATGTCCCCCCCCCCCCCCCCCAAAATAAATAAATAAATATCATGTAAGGTATTTTAAGCACCAAATTCAAGCTACAAGTTTGATTCAGTTGCAAACATTCTGGAGATTAACTATAGACGAATAAATAAAGATGATGAAAATCCAATTATTTTAGCAAGTATTCGGGGTGAAATCATACGACGGAGTATTAGGGCCACCAAAAAAAAAAAAAAAAAAAGTTAAATTACGAGATTTTATCTCGTAAATTTACGACTTAAAATCTCATAGATTTACGAGAAAAAAGTCGTAGATTAACAAATAGAAAACACCGAAGTTGTCCGTTTATCGGAGCCTATCTTGAAGATGAAATACGTGGAGCCTTTGTGAAGCTTTATTTCCGGATTACAGGTTTTAAAAACAAAGAGATTCTGAACCTTTTGATGACTCAAAATCAGATTATTGTCAGTGTAACCGTCTTTCCGGGGTTCAGTGTCAGTAAAGCAGAGTTTAATGCGTAAAATAAGGAGCTCAGAGACACGTTTGGATGCAAAGGATCGCTGCAGCCTTTATTCTGCTTTTCATTCACACCCTGAAGTTCATTTGTCAACTGACGTCATGAACCTGTCATCTTAGCTCCAATGCGGAAGTAAACAGTGTTCCATACGGCCCCTCCTGCAGATGAAACGTCCCGTTTCAGCATAAAACAATAAAGAGGAATGAAAATAGTCTTTTATATTAGCATTAGAACGTTGAAAATGACAAATAAGTGCTTCTCCTCGGCGGAAGCCTCACACAAATGTAGAGATTTGTCTTTGGTGGAGGAAGTAAGGATTGACGTGGACAGCTGCAGGAATACTGACGATGGCTTCATCGAGCTGCAGAGATCCTGCAAACCACCCATCAATAAATAAAACTTTAATAAATTGTAAATAAAACAAATGAGCTTCCAGACATTAGGAACGTTATCAATGAACATTCATCTCGCCTGTTTAACAAAGTTTAGTGGGTCGGCTCTGCTGCTGCGCGGCGTTCACCTACTGCTCTGCATGCTCACTTCCACTTTAATCATAAATTTACGACTTAAAATTAAAATCTTGTAAATTTACGAGTTTTTTTCTCATTAATTTACGAGTTTTTTTCTCATTAATTTACGAGTTTTTTTCTCATAAATTTACGAGTTTTTATCTCATAAATTTACGAGTTTTTATCTCCTAAATTTACGAGATAAAAAGTCGTAATTTAACTTTTTTTTTTTTTTTGGTGGCCCTAATACTCCGTCGTAAAATCAGGATCAGGTTAAAGTGGAAACTATTTTTAATTCTAATATTTAAAAACAGTTTTAAACTCAAAAGTAAATATTGTAGAGGTATAAAAAAAATTGGAAATTTGAAAAAAGAAAAAATATATTAACTTGGTAGAAATATTGAAAATTATTTTTTTAAAAATCAAAATAAATTGAAAATGTCAAATAACAATAAACCTAAACTTTCAATCAAATAATAAATCATGTTTATTTTATAACATTGTATTTTCAACTTTTGTTTTTTCATTTTCTCTCCTTTGCCTTCAGTCCTCATTTATGTGATGAGCTGTTAAGTAAAATGTTATGTGGAGGCGGAGCCTTGAACCTAATGTCTACCGGGACATGATTGACATCACCTGATGGAGATTCTGATGTCCTTTCTGCTCCAAAACCGTGTCTGCAGGTGCCGTTGACTGTTAAACCCCTCCTCTGATGAGCATCACCACTACTATGCGCCACATCAAATTTACAATTCGTATTTTTATTCTTTAACCTGATCTTGATTTGACCTCATTATTGCATTCTTGCAGCACTTTGTAAAAGCTGTGTTTGAGCTACTGTCACTTTAAGAGGCAGGTGTTTGAAAACATAAATTCATCCCTTGAGGAGGACAGGTTCTCCTCCCAGACACCTCCTGCTTACCGTCACGTAGACAGCCGAGTAAACGCTCAGAGAAGCGTCCTTTGACGGGAAGGATCGGCGCGCGTTCTCCACAACCACAGGGTTTCCGGTGCAAATGTTTCCATGGACGATGAACTGGTGATTGAAGCGGCACTCGGTGCCGGTGTAGTTGGGCTTGCAGACGGACAGGAAGTACGGTGAGAGGCTTCCGGTAACCACCTGACCTGCATTGACAAAGATGTCTGTGGCGAACAGGCCGAAGGCGAACACGCCTGCAAAAGGCCGACAAAAAACACACAGAAACAGAATTGGATCAGATTCGAATGGTGTGGCGTCAATTAGCAGCAGAGGCAGATGCAGTTTTTGTAATCATCTCTGTCCCCATCTCGACATTATCCACATCGCCGTACGCCATCTAATGGCGTGATCTAACTGGTGCGTCCCACCTGTAAGTGCAGAACGAACACAGCAGCTGAGAGAACAAGCTCATTTCTCTCCTATTGCGTTGATTACACATCGGCTGGCAGTTGATTACAGCAAATGAGCGTGTAGACTCTGAAGTCAGCTGCTTCACCCACAATACACCATAAACGTCTACATCGAACAATGTCTGAGCACAGATTGTACTTATTCTGTTGGAGGATAAAGGAAGCTGCTGTAGATGAGTTTGATTCCATTTATTTGAACAAACATGTGAACAGGAGGCTGAGAAGCAAACAAACAAACAAAAAAATCAGCATGTGAGATCAAATGATTGCCCAGAGACTTCTCATCCCACCTGCCCTGAACTCTGTTTGTCTGTTTTCTTCTAGCTGGGAAACAGAGCTGCTGATTATCTGGCCTGCTTAGCCATGAAATTGCTGTTCTTTGCATTGTCATCCAGGCTGGGCGTCGTGTGCTTGTGTGCACAGAGGAGTGTTTGATGGGTAACACGGACGAAGCGGTGTGAAGGGCATCAAAAGAAATGAAGGGGAGGATTGAAGTGAAGCAGATGGACTGATCTACAGAATAGCAGATGGACGTTCTTAGGAAATGAGGTTCATTCGGGCTTCAGGACCACTTTGTACGTCTGAAGTGGAATCTTTCACAAAGCTATGAGGTCGGCGTGATCACGGAGAAAGTCGCTGCATCTCGTTATTAAAAACGTTTCCTTCAGATTCCCAGACTGTCTTCTTTTGCGCCTGATGCTGTTTATATACTAGGCATGTGTGGTGCGTTCAAGAACGCCCAAAACGAGGGTTTTTGAAGCTTTTGTCACTACCTTATACTCGCATTTGTGCCTACAGTTGGAAGAGGCTTAATGCAAAATGTCAAAGTGGTGCAAACGTCATGAACCTTTCTCCGGCCTTTTTCTTTCACAGCACTACTCCGATATATAAAGGCTTGGTGTCATTTCATTCCGTCCAGGCACAAACCGCATTTCATAATTTCTCCTTTATGATCAATTTTCTTCCGTGTTTTGAAAAGGACGCCAGGCATACGTCACTACCAAATCCGGTTTGCCGTCTGGTTTGCCGTGCTGCGCATGTTCAATTGTGCGTTTTGGATACAAAGCCTGACAACAGACTTCAAAACGTGCGTAGCGATGCGTGACACAAACGAATTGCATGTGGAAGCCTTGAATGCGCATATGAGCGCATTTGCATGGACTTTTCATTGGAAGAGGTCGCTCGAATGCGCGTTTCCTAGCCCAGGTTGAACCTTGCATCATTTACCTGTGTTAAGGCATAGACACCCTCACCAGGGTTGTAACGAGGATCCAAATACTCACTGCTTCTAGTAGAGTAAAGTCAAAAAGACAAACACTTCAGGCGATGTAATGATCCCTCTAAAATGCAGAGTGAGTGAGGCTGGATTTAAACGACATAAACTAAACAAACCAAAAGTAAATCCACTTCAAAGTAAAGTGTCAGTGAAGCTTCCCATTTTCATAGAAAAGGTTCCGATGGTTTTCATAGGGGAAAAAAATATGACATAGTTCAGCTACTGACATAAGTTCGGAAAAAAACATTTTGCTTTAAATGTAGTCGACAGTTTGAATAAATAAAATCTAAGGAGTATGAATTTAAAGAATACTACGCGTCAGTTTTTGAGGTGTTTCTGACAAACGCCTCACCCCCATTGTGGTTTTGTGCTTTTATTTTCCGATGATGATGACTCTGTTGATTTTCAACAGTTTTCTCTAAAATCAGGAAAATCAAAGTGACGCTGAAAGCGTCTGAAAAGAAACTTTCAAACAGTTCATTACCGCTGTAGCTGTGAGCTTTTTCCTTTTCCTTCAAACTCTGGAAACCTTCAGGACTCGCTGTAGCTTTCCTTTGCCGCCCCCCCCCCCCCCCTTCCTGCCTCTGCAGCATCAGATCAGCTGACTGATCCAGGTGATCAGCGGGGGATGAGGAAAAGAACAGAAAAACTCTGCCCCCAGAAAAGACAAAAAAAAATGAAAGAAAGTAATTAAAGCCCAAAAGTCCATTACCTTTATAAGCCATTTATTGTATTTTTATGACAAAAATGGCTTTTCTGGAAAAATTAATATTATTAGAAAAGTTTCAGCTGTATTTATTTGATGTATGTAAGCATACGTAGAAGGTTTGACGTGAACAAAGAACACTAGTTTTGGTATAGAAATAGACAAAAATGAATAACTTAATGATCATATCACGATACCCAGCTTTGGTCCCCAGTAAAATCATATTTTGTGGAAAATCAAACAATGTAGCGTTTCAAAATAAAAGCCTTTTGCAGCTATACCAGAGGCTTCCATTTAATCACAGTCAAATGTTCTGAGGGTTTATGTTTAACATTAAGACACTTGACATTTGGATTAGATTTAGTTTTGGTGCTTTAATCTCTGAAACGTTTTTGCCTTTGAATAGAGTAACCTTGCACAGCAATTCTTTAAAAATGTCCATTTAAAGCACTCAGACATACAGAACTTTGGATTAAACAGCTATGTTAACAAAAAACAAATGAATGAGTAAATAAATGTTGAATTCTGTGTTAGAATGATGCAAAGCATGGTTGGAAGCTTCTGGGGAGATGAGGGTTTACTTTGCAACTACTTTTTTGGAATACGTAAAAACAGAAATGTAGCACAGCTGGACTTTCTCCTAATCATCTCCATCACTGAAGAAGAACTGAAATCCCATCAGTCATTTTCCGGCACTATGGAACTCCTCCACAGGCTAACTGTCATCACATGGGGATCTTTGAAGGCTGCTGGGGTAGAACTGGCATTATCCTGACACACGCCGCCATGCCAGGCTGCACTAACATCCGCATTTCCAGCAAAACGTGGCATTTCCATGAATGAGCCATTTCTCTGGAAGCTGCAGATGGCTTCAGGATGCAGACTATGATGAACCTAATTCCTAATACAGTGCCGCTGAAAATGATGTGAGGAGCGTTAAGTGTTTGTTGCTGCAGCTGCCTGGCATGAATGGCGAGGGGGCGACCTTCACCAGGCATGGTGTTCTCACCTATGAAGCGGATGATGCGGCGGATGAGGGGGTTCAGGTAACAGCAGTCTCCTGTTACGATGGTTTTCTCCTGGGCCAGGAGGGCTTCCCTGGTCGACTTCATCACGTACATGGAGATCTCACCCACGAAAATCTACGACAAAGGTCACAGAAAGGAGCGAGTTGCATCATGAGATGAAGAAAAACACAACAAATGAAGTGACTTTTCCCTTCTGTCAGAAAAGCAGTGGAACATTTGGCTCCCACCGCACTTTGCCTGTTTTACATAAGAGTGTTGGGAAGCAGCCTTTCTTCAGATCCATTATAGAGCAGATGTTACATCAGGTCTAATGGAAAAACTGCTGCTGGACACTGAAAGTGTAAGCACTCCAGCTGCCTTGGGTGGGAAGACGTCGGTGTGTGAGTGTTCCCGCTGTGGCTGCACACGCACGCCGGTCTGGCCTTTGATGTGAGCGCGTGTTCGGAGTTTGTCTACAGCCCCGGGACAGATGTGTTTTCTGCCTCCGCCGTGGATGTTTTTCGGCAGTGCTCGGGTTGGTGAATGCGGCTGTAATCTGATTCTTTCTCTGCGATACGGCCAGAGAGCGACGGGTGGGATGTTGAAGGGAGGGGACCCCCGATGGCGAAACTCTCTCAGAGACATCAGAGGGACGCTTTCCATAAGATACTGCAAACTGGGATTTGACACACAAAGTTGCTTTGAGCGTGACTCAGCAAAGGTGATCCAGAGGTTTTGTTGACAAAAACACAGAAACATGAATTCAAAAAAGTCTGTAAACCTTTAATAAAAACAGAAAGAGATTAAATAAAGCAGGAAGCGGCGTTGTCTGGCCTGCAGCTGCTACCACCCCCAGCGGCCCTCTTTTGACCCGTCCTCAATGGCTGCGAACAACAAGAAAACAACCATTTGGCGAGCTCTCACAAGCAACTATTTTGTCCCGAGTAGCTTCCCCATGATGCTCGAGGAGTTAAGAGGCAATAGATCAAAATCCCTATGGGGTAGTTTAAATTTGAAGCTGGTATTAAAGATGAGGTTTTTGAAAATTCAAACTGGCTGCCTCTTCCTAGGTCAAAGGTCAACAAAACTTCAGTTGTGGTTGTAGGCTTAACCTGGTGACGTGTGTGAAATTTTGCAAAGATAGGTCGAACAAAACAATGGGACAACTGCTAAATTTCACGATTTGGCACAAAATGGCGGCCAAGCCGTAGGTCCTTTGGCCATCCCATAATAATTTGCCATTTTCTTTGGATATCCTCAACACGTGTTTCGGCTATGTTAGTGGATTTTTTTTTTGTGTGACTTTTTTTTTACTTTTATTTTGAGTCCCCTAAGAGATTTTGGCCCCATTCATTTTTTTAATAGTTTCTCCTGCTGTGATGTCATCACATCTGTGGAGGGTTGTTCACTATATTAAAAATTCACACTCACAAATACACACTTTTGACAATCTGGTCATAATGATGGAATTTTTTGTAAACGTTCACTTTTGTTGTACATTATTATTTAAAAAAATAGCATAAAATTGACAGACGACAGGCAGAGGAGGGACTTTCTATAGAAGTCTTTGAACTCGATCTTTGTGATCGCAGGTCACTAACTAACATTTAATAGCAGGTTGAAAAATCCAGATCAGTTTCCTTAAGAGGAAAGATGGGAGCTGCTTTTAATAGTACTTAGCATTAATGCTTTTTGAAATAAATAAATCCGTCCACAATTTAAATGTCAATTCTCTCATCCTGTCTTCCCGATTGCTGTGCTTTTTTTTAGCTGGCAGGGCTTAAACTCCTGCTCTTTAAATATCATTGTAGTTCTGTCCCTCTGCCCTCCCTTCACAGACCCCCACTAAAATGGTTAATAACGTGAACATGAATTACACTTCCGATCAGAGTTTTTAACTATTTGTGTGTTTTCACCACAATCCAATCCTTTTTGTTCAGTAATAGTTTCTGTATTTTGAGGTCATAATAGCTGGTTTTTGGAAGCTGCACACAGGCGCAATGACAGAGAGACTTTTCTATGGAAACGTGTTGAGGCTGCTGTCCTGTTGGTTTTTTATTAACTATGTTATTCAAGATTTAGATCATGATGAACTCTTTCATACGTTTACATTTCTCTCTCATAATGGGAGAGAACACTGACTGCAGACAAGATGTTTCCTGACATCGTCTGCCGGAAGTGGAAATAATACAACTTACAGTCAGGACCGTAAATATTTGGACAGAGACACATTTTTTCTAACTTTGTTTCTGTACATTACCACGGTGAATTTTCAATAAAACAACTCAGATGCCAGTGAAGTTCAGACTTTTAGCTTTTATTCCATTGGTTGAACAAAAAGATTCCATAAAAATGTGAAAAACTAAAGCATTTTTTTAAACACAAGCCCTTCATTTCATGGGCTCGTAAGTATTTGGGCAATTGACTTCCATGCTATGGCATGGGCAGGTGTGGGCAATTCCCTTGTTATGTCATTATGAGTGAAGCAGATAAAAGGCCTGGAGTTGATTAGAGGACTCGTGCTTGCATTTGGAAGATTTTGCTGTGAACAGACAACATGCGGTCAAAGGAGCTCTCCATGCAGGTGAAAGGAGCCATCATTAAGCTGAGAAAACAGAAAAAAAAACCATGCCAGAAATTGCTACAGTATTAGGAGTGGCAAAATTAACAGCGTGGTACATCCTGAATAAAGAAAGAAAGCACTGGTGAACTCAGCAACGCAAAAAGACCTGGACGTCCACAGAAGACAACAGTGGTGGATGATGGCAGAATCATTTCCATGGTGAAGAGGAACCCGTTCACAACAGCCAACCAAGTGAACAACACTCTCCAGGAGGTAGGCATATCAATATCCAAGTCTACCTTAAAAAAATGAATGCATGAAAGTAGATCCAGAGGGTACACTGCAAGATGCATGCCACTCAGAAGCCTCAAGAATAGGAAGGCTAGTTTGGACTTTGCTAAAAAGCATCTCAAAAAGCCAGCACAGTTCTGGAAAAACATTCTTTGGACAGATGAAACCAAAATCGACCTCTACCAGAATGATGGCGAAAAGTATGGAGCAGGCGTGGAGAAGCTCATGATCCAAAGCACACTACATCATCAGTAAAACACTGTGGAGGCAGTGTGATGGTCTGGGCGTGCATGGCTGCTAGTGGCACTGGGACTCTAGTGTTTATTGATGACGTGACACAGGACAGAAGCAGCCCAATGAATTCTGAGGTGTGCAGAGACGTACTGTCTGCTCAGATCCAGGTGAATGTAGCCAAACTGATTGGGCGGCGTTTCATAATCCAGATGGACTAGGATCCAAAACATACAGCCAAAGAAACTCAGGAGTTTATTAAAGCAAAGAAGTGGAATATTCTTGAATGGCCAAGTCAGTCACCTGATCTTAACCCAATTGAGCATGCATTTCACTTGTTGAAGACTTCAGACAGAAAGGCCCACAAACAAACAGCAACTGAAAGTCGCTGCAGTAAAGGCCTGGCAGAGCATCCAGAAGGAGAAAACCCAGCATCTGGTGATGTCTATGAGTTCAAGACTTCAGGCTGTCATCGCCAACAAAGGCTTTTCAACCAAATATTAGTAATGACCATTTTGTTTTCAGTTTTTTCATTTGTTCAATTACTTACAAGTCCATGAAATGAAGGGATTGTGTTTAAAAAATGCTTTTGTTTTTCACATTTTTATACAATCTTTTTGTTCAACCCATGAAATAAAAGCTGAAAGTCTGAACATCAGTGGCATCTGAGTTGTTTTATTTAAAATTCACTGTGGTAATGTACAGAAACAAAGTTAGAAAGAATGTGTCTCTGTCCAAATATTTATGCTCCTGACTGTACCCTAGCTCTAATTCAAGTGTTCAGAATTGTAAAAAAATTTAATATAAGTAAATATTGAAGCTTAACATAGGAAAAAGGAATTAACTGTTAGGATCTGCAGTTAAAATAAAGTTTTTTTCGAGCGATGTTGGGGACTTCCGGTTCCTGTCGAGGACTTCTACGTCTGGATGTTGATGTCTGCAGCTGGGTTCTCGTCCATTATGGTTATGGCGTTTCATGGCTGCCATTACTGAACGAGCGCAAAGTTAACTGGTGACGGTGCGCCCTGTCGAGGGGAAAATACAGTACAAAGTATGTCATAACTAAAGACATTACAGGTTTTATTTGCTCCCTGTCTTACAAAAACAACAGGAAAATGAGCTCCCATAATCCTGATTTAAAGGTGAAATGAATCACAGTAGTCAGGATTTTCTTATGCTGCCAGAGTTCATCTGCAGCAGTAGCGTCAAGTTGCTGTGGTGGCGCTCTCTCTGGCTGTCTAAAACATCAGTGTTGGGTCTGATAAATATTTATTCTCCTAAAAAAGTCAAATAAACAGTAGAATATCAGCCTTTCTGCTCTGAAGGTGAGAAGGGCGACTCTCTTATGCCTGATCTCCATCCGCTCCCTTCGGTCAGACCGTGTGGAAGAGTCTGTTTAAATAACTGCTATGTGCTAATTAGCAGACATGCCAGGCCTGTCATCATTAATTCTGATTGGCTGCTGCTGTTTTATGAGCCATGTGGAGACTAAGGAATGTCTGGTCAAGCTCAGCTTTGCGAGGCACAGGACACCACCTTCTCAAAGGGAACAATTAAAAAGTTAAGGGGCAGCAAAGGGACAGCCCAAGGAACTCGAGAAAACACAAGTCATTTAAATACGTGTCAGTGGAGGAGGGAAAAAAAGAGAAAGTCAAAACCACAGCACTTCTAGTAAACACTGGAACACTGTGCTTTTCTTTGGAGGTCATCCTCTAAATGTTCCTCCACCTGCTCTCAGCTCTCACTGCAGATCACATCCTCATCTGCAAACATCAAGGTCCACAGAGATTCCTGTCTAACCTCATCTGTCAGTCTTACATCACCATCGAAACAAGGAGGAGCTCAAAGCTGATCCTTGGTGAAGTTCCTACCTCCGCCTTAAACTCCTCTGCTTCACCTACACCTGCTTTTATTTTATAGGAGGAGGCAGTGCAGGAGGATGCAGAGCTCTCTTTAGGAGGGATGAGGATGGAAAGGATCAAGAACGAGTCCGTCGGAGCAACAACTCATGTTTGGAAGATAAATGAAGGGAAGCAGATTGAGATATTCTGGAATCATTCAGAGAAGGAACATTGATAAAGTTAGTAGAAGGCTGCTGAGGTTAGAGCAACCAGGACACAGGCCTAGACGAAGACAAAAGAGGGGGTTAATGGATGAAGGAGGAACATGAGGGTGGCTGATGTAAATGCTTTGCAGTGAAGACCCCAAAAGGGAGCGCCTGAAAGACAAAGAAGATGTAAAGTCCACCACAATTTGTTCTTCTGCCTTCCTGTTCTAAACACCAAACATCTCCATCAGTTGCCCCTCCTCCCAAATGTCTGCTAAGGTCTGCCACAGTCCCCACTCTCTCCTCTAGGGATACCCATGGATCACCTCATTCATCTCATTTCTGCTTCTCCTCTGGATCACATCCTACCTTAGGGCCATAATTAACATCACACCTTCAACTTCCAGCTTTAGAGTCATCACCTTATCTGACACTCTCATCACATCCAAATCATTTTTAGCAAACTTCTCCCTTAGGATCACCTTTTCCATGTCTCTGAATCCTTACAGAGATGAAACAGTTGGAATCTGCTCCAAATCTATACGCTTTGCTCCCTTTCCATCTGGTCTCTTTGAACACAATTCCAACTTTAGTTATCTCTATCAGAGCCTCTACATTCAAAGTTCCTAGTCTGAGTCCTACACCCCTATCTTTCTTTTTTTCTGTCTGCCTACCAACACTCCTTTGTCCTCCCCGGGCCTTCACCCACTGGCCTTGTGGTAGAGTGTCCTCCCTGATTCTGGAAGGTTGTGAGTTCAAATCCATCGTCGAGTCATATCAAAGACTCTAAAAATGGGACCCCATGTCTCCCTGCCTTACACTCAGCATTAAGGGATTTGATTGGGGTGGGTTAAACCACAAAACCGATTTTCAGCATGGCTGTGTCTGCAGGTGTGTGACTATAGGAGCTTTCAAATAGCCGGTAGTCTAAAAATCCTTACCTGTAGGTCAACAGCACCAGTACCAGTAAGTCTACTCCACTACTCATCTGGTTTAAAAGTCCTGCTTGTTTACATGACTGACTTGGTTATTAAGAGGAGAAAATGTGGTTTAAAAATGAGAAAATATGTGATGATGGTCAGTTATTTCATAAGATCTAGCTCTGTTTGCTGCTAAAGGTGTCTGTATTTCTTAGAAAAGTTGCGAATGAAAAGCTAAATCTTTCCGATAATGAAGACGAGCTGAATAAAACTAAAACAACAGAAGGAGGCGGCTGGAAAGCTGCAGTGTGCCTTATTACGAGTAAACAGGTGGCGTGTGTCCAGGAAGCGGGGAGTTTTAACAATCGCATCAGTGAATAAGTGCCTCTTGGACTTGTGATACGGAGGATGGAGCTGGAAAGGAGACAAAAGCTGAATTTATATTTAAAAAAAAAAAAAACTAGGGTGCTGCAAATCCTACATTTCACTGTTTTACCAACTTCTAGATCACACAATTTCTAATTATTTGAACATTTAAAGACCACAGAGCTCTCCTTTTTTTGAAGTTTTTACCCATCATGCAAACTTAAGAGTTAACACGTGTGTGTGTGTAGTGACACAGAGAGCTCACATACTATATATCTGTTGTGCTGGGGAATATTTATTTAAATTTATGTCACAATTAACATCAGTATGCTGAATTGAAAACACTGAAATGCAGTGATAACAGAGTGAATGACTGATGTTAGAATGCTATTATGTCATGCAATGCCTACCAGTTCACTGCTAAAAGTCTAACCTCACCCCCTTTTCCTTCACTGAAGGCCTGAATTTTGAAGAATAAGAACAAGAAAATAATTATATAAACACGTTTTTGTTCCTTCAAAAGCTAAAACATTTCTGAATAGGTCTAATAAAAGGTTGACCAATGAGGCAAGAAAATAAGTTATCTGATGTAGGAAGATGTCAAGCATGAATCAATACTGACACCTGGTGGTTAAAAGCTGCAGCTGCAGCACCAGAGCAGCAACTCAACAATGTTCTGTACATTTATGCATATCACAATGTCTATGACCTGAATGTGTCTGCAACAGAAAATCTAATTTAAACCAACCAAGTTCCTCATCACTCCATACTAGGCATATAAAGGATACAGATACAGAACAAAAACAAAAAATCCAGCAGTAACAGCAATATTGATATGAACACGCTTATGTTTTGATCAGGAACTAAATAATCGCTTTCTGGCAAATTTGGTCAATTTCCTCTCTTGCTGTACTTTCTACTGTCTTTGCCTTGTGGTGTAAACTGAAAGACGCCCAATCACAAGCTTGCTCCTACCAAGTCTTGTCAATTACATTAGATTGAACCAAAATGAGGAATGTGTGTTGGGTGCATTAAACACTTAACCCTTTTTTTTCACAGCACTTCAAACTAACCCGGAATGCATTATAAGGAAATGTAAACCACAAAGGACTAAACAGTCTTAAAGTTTATGTATGGAAATGTGGACTGTGTATGGAGATGCGTATGGAACCATGTTTTTACAGCATTCAGACCCCTCCTTCAGAGGCCCTTCCACAGCTGTTTAAATCGCTTCAACTAATTGCATGATGACGTTGATTTGATGACCTGGTGCCATGACTGACTAAGAACGCTAAGCACACCTGTGCTCCACCTGCCTCTGAACAATTGTGAATTTCAAAACAACATCTATGTTCCTTATTAGAATCCGTTTGCAGAAATAGTCCCATTTCCTTTGGACTATAGGGATCAGAAGAAAAGGATTGCTTTATCAGTCATTTCCAACTTATCGAGAAAAATCAATGGTTCTAGCAGGTTGTATTGTTAATCTTTTTGTTTATACATGTGAACACGTCCGACGCAAAACCAATCCTCAATTTACAAACTTGTGTTACATTTCATTTTTCACAAACCCATTTGTGAAGCATCATTATAACAAAACATTTCTAAGTTGCCATATTTTGCGCATTAATTCTTGTTGTCGAAGCGATTTGTCAAAAATCTTGATGTTAATGTAAAAACGCTAGCGTGGCTAACCTGTAGCGTGTCAGAATGTGTTGCTTTTTTATGTGTTACGAACAAGTTGTAGAGTTACTATGAACTTGGAGATCGAGCCGTTTTACTTCCTGGTAAGAAAATGTAGTGTGAAAATAACTATTTGATAAGAAAATGTGTTCTTTAGTGTGCCAAGGTAATTATTATCCATATTTTTTATTATATGTATGGATATAGTTTGCTCTGCATCACATAGACCCTTTCTAATTCTGGTTAAATGCACACTACAGTGCAGAAAATACAGTAATTCAGCTACTGTTTTTAAATTTTAAAAATGATGGAAACCTTTGTGTGATTACATTTCTAACTCTGCTTCCTGTTTACTTAAGCAATTATCCCAAATCAGTTAGGAACAAAGACTAACAAAAAAAGGTCTTGATGCAACATTTGATGAGTCCCACAATTGAAAAGATGAAGAAAAAAAAAGGTTGATGTGTTTTTACTCACTATAACTGTAGGCGCAGCAGCCACCACGCAGTAGAGGATGAGGGGCGGGACGAAGCTGGACTCTTCCCCGCCGGGGTACGGCTTCATCAGCTCAGCGTCATTACAGAAGAAGCCCTGCACGTGGACGCTGAACAGGTCAGTGCACTCCATGTAGTAGGCCAGCAGCACTGTGCCGGACATGATGACGAGCTGGGAGAAAAACATGCTGCGCTTAGACGGATAGAAAGAAAGAAGAGCAGGAGCCAACAGCTGCAGATTGGTTGAAAAGTCTTTTTCTCAAACAGCCTTGTGTCATTCCTGAACCTCCATCTGCTCTGCTCTAAGCTGAAACAGATTTTTGATTCTGAACAACCACATAAATTCTCTAAAAAATGCTTCTCTCTCTTTTTCTTCGAGTCATGCCATCTCTAGTCAAGTACATACATCCCCTCAACACGTACCACCTCCCTTCCTGCCTCACCCCCTCATCCTTTTATCCCACTAACATCATCTTTTGTCTCTGGCCTCTTTTCTGGGCTCAGCTGCAGGCACCCTCCATACGTATTTATATAAATATATGCTCTTTATATATAGCACCTTCAGTCACTGATAATGATGCCGCATCGGGAACAGATCCGGCTTTACAGTGACGTTGTTCTTAAGCTTTGGGAAATCGTCTGTCTTTGCGTCATTTGTGCGTTATTCCTGCCTCCAATCTGAGAAGATGGGAGGTTTTTCTACTCAAAGACAAGCGAAAGCTGATAATTGATGAGTCGAAACATCTTAAGCAGGATTTATTTTATTTATTAGAATTATTTGTATTTTATTTGTTTTTTTATGAGATAAAAAAGAGGAAATATTTCTTTAAACCTAACTATATTGGAGTATTGATGGTTCATGTAGAGAGAAAAAAAAGAAAAAGACATAAAAGCTACTTGTAATACTTTAAAGTACCAGCAGGTGTCACTGTGTCATAAGACTCAAGTCAGAATTAAAAGCAGTGATTCAGCTTTAGTCTTCTCTGAACATCCCTGCAGAAATGTTTCTGAAAAAAACACCACAAACTGAAAATAGCTACTATTCTCATTTTAGATTATTCACACATTTCATAAAAATTTTTTTAAAAACAACAATCAATCAATTCACCCATTAAGAGGATGTTAAAATTGTCTTGCAAGTTTTTTTTCTTTTGGATGAAGAGGCCCAACTACGCTGATGGGTCGGCTGTATAGGGCACACAGGTGGCCTGCAGGAACTATCAAAGTTGCAGATCGCTTTGTGAGCCCGTAAAGGGGCAAACCTCTCTATGACTGTCCACAAAAAAAAAAAACCCACAGGACTCCATAAGGGTGCTTGTGTCAAAGTCCCCAAAGCCAAGACTACAGATAAGAACCACAAACACTTCCAGGGGAACCTGGTTTCTGTAAGCCTCTCCTCCAAATGCAGGAATGGCAGATGTTGACTTCAACATTAAATGGATTTAAGCTAAAAAAATTATGAGAACTTGCACTATTAGCAAAAGATTCAACTCCTTTTCACAAAACAATTGAAATTAGCTAGCTCTCTTACTTTTGTAGCAGTCACATGACATGTATCAATACAGCACATGCCAGATTGGATCAAGGATATCTGAAATGTTGGTGCAAACACAGATTACTTCTGGTGGATGTTCTACAAGCGGCTCACAAGCCCAAGCTAACATTAGCGTAGCAAATAAACTGAGCAATATTGGGTATTCAGCCGCACAGTTTAGACCCACATACCAGCTCAGAAGAGGAAAATGAAGTCAAACAATTTGTCTCCAATGGAGAATTTAGAATTCTTGCGAAGAAAGCAAGATATGTCCTGTCCTAATAAGTAAATACTCCAAAACCTAGTTTTAAACTTAAATTCTTTAATACACGTCCTGTTATAAAAAAGATTTTAAAAACAGCAAAAACATGATTTTCATTGTTCAAACCTTCATAGAAAAGTAAATCCAGCATTATAGAGTGAAAATAAAGGTGAGATTGCGATAAAGATTTATGTAAATGTCAAGCTGCACATGCAGCGTCTCTGTACAAGAACAAATTGTGTTTGCTTAGTTTATCAGCCACTTATAAGCGGTTTATAAATAAGCCTTGTGAAGATGAACACATTGGTCACACTTTAGATTGAGAGGCTGCAAAATCAAAAACAAATTATTGTAAAAGACAAATATTATATGAATTAATAGCTTTAATTTATTAAGACATATAAGGCACTAGTAAGACATCTATACATGTTAAATGAATGTCTTATAAATGTAAAGCCTTATAAACAAAATACGAAAGCCTGTTAATGTCTCACAACTAGATTAAAGAATTGTATTATAAAATGTTAGTAAGATAAAAATCTGGTCATGTGATTTTATCCATTTCCTGAACAGCAGAATAATCTAGAGGATGCTGCAGAAAGTGTTCAGAGTGTGAAGTCTTGTTAGCTTTTAATATTAACAAACGCCTGCAGCTCTGTGAGTTACATCACTCCATTTAGTGTATGTAGGTTAGTCATTTCAGCTTCTCAGTGGTTACATTTCCGTGTTTCTACTTTACGTCCTTTCCTGCCATCTCAACTTTCTTCCACTCCTTCCTCCAGCTTCATCTTGGCTTGCCTCCTGGCTCTCCAATCTTTTTTTGTTTGTATTCGCTTTGATTTCCCACAATCCTGTTAACTGCCACTCTGCAACAGCAACTGCGATCGCAAAAGGAAGCAACAAGCAATCATCTTGATGTTAAGAAAACAGCTGAAGGAAAGGCAACAAGTTCCACCGCTAAATAAACAAATCATCGGGAATGAGCATCCTCCCCGTCACGCTGCCTCTGGCACTGAACTCCTCCAATAAGAGAGCTTCCTTATGGTCACGTGACAGCTGTGTCCCTCAGCCTCTCTCTATTTGTGGCAGGAAGGATGAGTGAAGAAAAAGGCAGAATGGAACAAACGAGCATGAAAAGCCAAAAGACTGAGAGGACAGAAAAGGGAAACAACAGTTGTACTGGGAGAAATGAAACGTGGTGATGAGGAGAGAAAAAGCTGGTCTGGCTGCAAAATGAAGAGAAATGAGGCTTAGAGGACATACAGAAAAGCAGGGTTGAGAAGATCGAGAAAGGAAAGAAGCTTACAGGTCTTTGAAAAAAAGTGCTGAAGATAAAATATATTCGCTATGACGGGAAATATCTATTACTTGAACTGAAGGGTTTCATCTCTTCAGTTCTTTACTTTGAATTATTTAGAGTGAAAAGATGAATGTTTAAATACTGAAGAATTTATCACTCCAATTCTTACAGTCACAATTAATTCTATTCATTAATTATTCATCAATGCAGCAGTTATTATGGTTTACCTTTTTCTTGATTGTTTAAAAGCAGCTTCTTAACATATCTCTTTGTAGCAGAGCTCGAAATCCTCCATTAACCCTTGTGCTGTCTTAGATGACCCCACCCTTACATTGACGTGTTCCCCCTACCATGACAAAGGTGGATAAAGGTGGAAAGATTTCATGTAATCCATGGACACCAGTGAAGATCGCAAATCATTGAAGAAAAAGGGTTCAGAGCACTGTCTAGTGGGTCTAGATGACCCAACTCCCAATGTTAAAGTGCCTAGGATAGCACAAGGGTAACAATGGAAAAGGCTATAGTCATTGACGCTTTTCTAAGTTTTAAAATAACCCAACATGTTGTATTGGTTGTAGTACAGATAACAGTCAGCAGGACTAAGGTCTTTATGCTCTGAGAGCTTTAAATAATGGTACAATTTTAATGTTGAAGGGTTTTAAGGAGGTGAAAAAAATTGCTATAAACAAAAATATTGAAATCTTATCAGTAATCTTTAATCAATCAACAAAATACAGTAAATGAACAAAAGATAAATATAAGTCAAAATACTATTTGGTGTTGGTGTTTCCACCCTTTGCCTTCAAAACAGCATCAATTCATCTGGCTTGCAGTTTTTGTAGAAATTAGCTGGTAGGTTGTTCATAGCATCTCAGAGAGCCAACCTTCAGGTGGTCTGTTGATGTGGGCTTTCTCACATCCTTCTGAACAAACAGAATGATGTTGAGATCAGAGTTCCATCCATGCCAAACCACCACTTCGGCTTCTAGTTCTTCTCCATAGTGACGATAGTTCTTCATGACTTTGCTTGTATCTTGGGGGTACCTGTGCAGTTGCAGAATACACCCTCTCTGATGGCATTAGTGATGGGTAAGCATCTGCCAGTATGTCTCAGCATTTACAACACCGTTGATCCTGACCAAATTTCCACCTACATTTCCAGAAATGCAGCCCTGAAATGTTCAAGGAACCTCCACCATGTTTCACCATTGCCTGCAGACATTCATTAACAAACTTTCTTCTGCTAGTCATATCAGGGCTCCAGACTAACTTTTTTCACTAGGAGCACTGTGGCCCCCAACTGAAAACTTTAGGGGCACAACCAGAAAAATTTAGGGGCGCATACCGAAATACAACATGCTAACCAAATCTACTAATATTCCACTGTATTACTCATAAATACTTAAATAATAGATGCAGAAATTACAATGTGCTTTTCAAATTCAGTGTCACAATTTATTCTGCACTTTTGAAGATGCAACAACAAGGTAAACTGACAGAAGAAGGTAAACTGTAAAAGAACGGGCGCTGTTCACTGGAGATCAGAGCAATCGATACAGATACCTGAGATCAGAGAAAAGCTTAAAAACTGATTGAAATTTATGTTGCTGACACCAAATAAGTGCAGCCAAGACGCACAATAAGCGTGTTTGAGATCACCCAGGTGGACGCAACGCTGCACAGATCACCATGTGTGAGACGTATATTTTTGTTTCTGCTCCAACATCACCTGTCAATCATCACAAAAATATCACGAGAAAGGGGCGGGAGCAAGGCCCAACCTACGCTAACACAGCTGGAAATTTAGTACTGAACTGACTGAAAGCTGCCCGGATGACTACAAAACAATGCATTATGGGACATGTGTCCTGATGGGTTTTTGTAGTTGAGTGATCAATTAAAATAATTAAAAAATACCAATTTAGATATTTTTCGCTCATCTTAGTGTCAGATTTTCACCTTTGATGTAACATTTGTCTTTCCAGCAGATCTGGTATAATTGTTACAGCTTAAAATAATAACTTATTCAAATCAGTGCTTGTATCCCCCACCTTTTCACCTTTCTTCCTTTAACTCTCTTCCGACCCCCCCCCTCACATTCTTCCCCTCTGCCTCCCCACACACACTAAATGTAACAAATAAATGGAAGAATAAAAAAAACAAAAAAAACAATTTATTAAAAAAAGGCTACATACATTGCAAAACATTCAAATAATTATAAAATATATAATAACACAGATTATACTAAAGGGGGAAGAGGCATACTAAAACTAAATTGAATGTTAAAGACAACAACTTCCTGTTCTCCTTCAGTTTCGCCTCCCCCCCCCCCGGTCTCTCCAACGACCCAGGCGAGGTATTGGTTCCTCTCAGACATGTCTTTCGTCGCATTTTCCCCACGTGTTTTAAGTGCGTCTAAGACTAAATCTTGTTGTCGCTCGCACGTGTTTAAAGTTCAATCCCAGTTAGTTACATTTATTCTCCTCAGCAACCCATCTCCAGCGGGAGCGGTGTGCTGCCGTAATAGCTCTGCATGAGAACCGTTTGGTCGGGGTTGATACGCCGCCGCACGCCTAATCGTAACCAGAACCTTAACCCTCCTCCGGGTCTGTGCGGCCCAGAGAAAAGTTCAGCACGGACTGCATGTATTTAGAAAATTAAGAGCGAATAAATACGTTCTACAAAAGGAAAGTAAGGAACTCCTTAATGTGGTCCGGGGAGGGGGCTGTCAGGTGTCCTGCTTTTAATGTTCCCCTGCTTTCAAGCCCGGTCAATGTCACGCTCCCAAGAGTCATTTACTCCACTGTGATTGGTTGCTTTGTTAGCTCTGCGCAGGACAATGAAAAAGTGAGACCCCTGCTGTAGACTCTGGCACTGGTACACTAGCTGCAGGTCGGAAGGACGAATCAATAGTTCGCTTGCTCATAGCTCAGACACACACACATATCAGGTTGTGATGATATTTGTCTGCGTTTCCTTCCCACAGATGTTTATGCAAAGTCACAGTGACTCTGCTACCACTTCCATCTGTCCAGATAGCTTCTGACATCAAAGACAGGCCTTACACATTTCATTGATCCAGAACAGTCAGACATACTTAGTGAGTCCTCTGTACAGCTAACAAGAACACCAAATAAACACTTCTATATTTCCATTCTCCTCCTTTTGAAGTCAAAGCTCAGCAAACAACAAAAAGTAACTCAAGGTAATGTTGCATATTAAAACAAAAAGAAAATGCTGAAAGACCATAATGTCAGATAGTATAAGTGATACTCCCGACAGAGCAGGGGGGCAGCTGTCCTGGTTGGGCTGGAGCTTGCACTCTGTCCTCCCATGCCCCCCTGCTCTATGGCTTTGGGGGCCCCCGAAGCGGTCCTGCTGGGCCTGGCCTGGGTGGCGGATGTGATCGCCCGGGGGTCTTGGTGTGGGGACGGCTGGGCTCTCTCCCTCCTTCTTTTTACATTCCACCATCCATTTTAGAAGAACATAAAGACTCACTCAAGCACAGGTGTTAGCTCACCTTTGAACGAATACTTTGAGTGATTGAATTAAATATTTCACACTAGTTGTTTTGAGGGCATAGGTATGTGTGTGTGAACAGTATTTGTATTGTGTACATGTTGACATGTGAACGTTTTTGGAGCCAACAGGTATGTTTGTGGCATTTGGGTGTGTGTGTGGACCCCGCCTTTATAGACTTGTATTACATCGGAACCTCACTGTAATGAGTATAACCATCCGGAAACTTGTTGCTTTATGCTGCTTCATGGTTTTACACCCCCCCCCCGCCCTTTCTATAATCACCCTCCTATCCCCCTCTCTCTCACATCTCTCTCTTCTTCCCTCCTTTCCTTTTCCGTCCAACACAAAAGATTTTCAAATATGATTCAAATGAATAAAGTTTGGCCTCGATTAAAAAAGGGGTTTATTCAGACATACCTCTGCTTTGTATGAAGATTAATAACCCCTATTGTTAAAATAAAATCTGTCCAACACAAAAGGCCTTCAGCTCTCATCTGTTTGCCCAGCTGTTGGACAGGACAAGTTAAAAAAAAGTATAAGTGATACAAAAAGGTCTGTGTGTGTGTGTGTGTGTGTGTGTGTGTGTGTGTGTGGGTGTGTGTGTGTGTGTGTAGAGAATGGTGATGAACACATGGAAGGTCTTTGAATAAAGACATTTATCTGACTAATTAGAAAGCAGGAGACTGCATAGCTCTGTGCGACTCTCACTTTCATTACTCTATACAACAACACCGTAACGTAAATGCTAATAAGTACGGGACATGTTTCTTTTCTCTCCCTTTATGCACAGAAACAAAACATTGTAGTATTTGTACCATAACTCCATCAACAAAAATACGTCCAACTCAATATTGCTCCAAAAGAATTGTATTATGAAAACAGAATAAAAAGTGGAAATAGCTAAAGCAGGAAAAGCAGGTCAAGCTCTTTCTTTTTGCCTGTTTTCTTCTCTGTTATCTAACTTCCTGGCACACAAGTTAAGAAATTTGAAATATATTTGAGGCAACCTCCCAAGATGGAAAAGAACAGATGGAGCTTTGCACTTTGTTTAAGAGATGACTGGATCCCCGTTAAGGGATTTCAGCTGATGCACACATGAACACATGAGTGTGGAGAGGAAATACAGGCTTCTGAGTGCACCAGGCGATGTTTAAACACTTGGAAATAAAATGGAGAAAAGAATGTTGATATATCTAATGAACAGTGATGATCAGAGACAGATTTGTCTACAACATAAATTCCCAAAATCTATTCAGCCTTAAAAAACAGGGAACTTAAAATGTAAAAAAAGTGTTTTACTTCTGATATTATTTAAGTTTCATCCATTTCCAAAATCTCTAAAACATTCAACACAACTTGTATTTTTCTTCGTTTTATCAAGAAAAATCATTCATCTTCTAATCCGATTTATCCCTTTCAGGCTCACGAGGCTGCCGGAGCCTATCCCAGCCACTAGCGGGCGAAGGCACGGGTCATGCTGGACAGGTCACTAGTCTGTAGCAGGGCCACAATCACACACCCACGCACTCTCACATTCCCACCTAGTAACAATTTAGAGTAACCAAATACCATATTTTCATAATTATAAGGCGCACTTAAAAGTCTTAAATTTTCTCCAAAATGTAGGGGGTGGCCAGTAAGGCAGTGCGCTGTATTGTGGGGCGTAGAAGAAGACGGCATGAGAACGTGGGAGAGAAGTGTGGGGTGAACAACAGAACAACTTTGCTTACAACATCACTGAAGCACGGTTTAAACTGCAAGCTAACAGCTACACAGAGGAACATGGAAGCAGCTGCAGAGAATTCAAGATGAATGAATCCATGTTCACAAGAGGAGGAAGCTGGAAAACGAACTCCGATAAGTCAAGTAGACGCTGCTAAGGCGACTCGAGTGATGGATTAATGATCAGTGATCAGGATAAGCTTCCCTACACTCACCATTCGACTGAGAGCAGAAACGCTTACAGGAAGCATTTTTCTTTTGTTTTATGAAACATCGTCATCTTTCCATCCAGGCAAGGATTATGGTGCCACAGCGACTTCCAGCGGATTACAATGAAAAGCTGTTATCTTCCGCTCACACTGCAGTAAAAAGATCGCAGAAAAACACCTCCAGCCCAACCACAACAGGGATGGGGCGCTGCTGACTTTTGACATTCCGGGGAGTCACAATGTCGAGAAGAACGGGAGCAGCGCGGTAGGATATGCACAACCTGGCACGGCTTTTATTGTTGTGGGAGGCAGCGCGTGACAACGCGGTCCCGCCGCAAATCGCAACAAATAGTCCGCTTTTCGTGAATAAAACTATCCAAACCAAAAAATAACAAGAAGAAAGTACTAAAAACTGGTTCAGATACAGAAGATTAGGACTTTAAAGGATTTTTGGAAGAGGATTGATGACTAAAAAAAAGAAAAATAAATCACAACCAACTCAATTTTGCTCCTGCTGCTTTTTTTTAAGCACACACTAGCATGCATGTTTTACCGGTATGTGTTAACGTGCCCGCGCCTTTAAACCCAGTGCACCTTTTGTATGCGATAAATACCGAAAAATCAGCCATAACTGAACATGCTCTCTATAACCCAGTGCGCTCAATGGTTGAGACAATATGGTAACCTACGAAGCATGTTTTTGGACGGTGGGAGGAAGCCGGAGTCCCCGCAGAAAACCCACACATGCACTGGGGGGAAAATGCAAACGTCACACCATTTTACTCACTAAGAGTAAAGCCCAGAAACCTGCAGAAAAAGCAGAAAATGGGCGGGGCAACATGATGTGAAGCCACAACAAATTTTGATTAGAGTTTCTTTTTTTTTTTTATATCCCCCGACTTAACATTCCAGGTATAATTCCAAAACACAAACACAGAAACACACATACACAAATGCTCTTACCTCCACAAAGATGAAACATGGAATAATGGAGTAGCTGTGCAGAGTGTGGTCAGTCGCCATCTTCTTTTCTGTCCAAGAGATGTGTGCTCGGAAGATTCACAGCAGCTCACTCTACAAGAACACAAACATTCAGTTAGAGTTCATTACTAATGAACACTACACACAGATTGAAATATTTCTAACCAATAATTCTTATAGAAATATTGGTTAGAAATATGGAGCATTGCACAAGAAGGTCCATTTCAAAAAGTCATGGTGTCACAGCCTAATCAGATGATTGACTTAAAACGCCTGCAAAGCTTCCCTGAGCCTTTAAATGGTTTCTCAGTCAAGACCCATCACAAAGAGGACAAGCCAGAAAAGCTTGTCTCTTGTTCACAGAGTGCTGTATCCAAGGACATCAACATCAAATTAAGTGGATGGAAAGTGTAGTGCAAACAAAAAAAGTGCATAAATAACAGCTTCCAGAGGACTGTTAACTGAAAAGAATATTTTACAGGTCAAGAAGAACTGGGGGAGCATCGGAAATAGTGGGCTGAGGCTGGAGTCGGGCATCCAAATCATCCAGACACTCTTAAGTCACTTCTGAACCCAAGACAT
Source organism: Oryzias sinensis (assembly GCA_037389245.1). Lineage (NCBI taxonomy): Eukaryota > Metazoa > Chordata > Actinopteri > Beloniformes > Adrianichthyidae > Oryzias > Oryzias sinensis. Next base: position 17,961,232 of record CM074502.1, on the reverse strand, counting down.
CTGTAGTAAGTAAGGTAAGTAAATCTTTATTTATATAGCACAGAGTGCTTCCAAATGTTAAAACAAAGTCAAAACCAAGAAAGAACCCAGAATGGCACAGCGGGTCTAAAGCAGGTGAAGCCCAATAAAATACACTCAGGTAAAACAAAAGGAAACACAAGTAAAAGTGAGTGTAAATAAAACATTGAATTTGGCTGAATCAAAGCAAATTTTCTCATTTGGAATCAAGGTCCCAAAATCTTGAGGAAGGGTGAAGAAGCACAGAATCCACAAAGCTTGAAGTGGGAAGTTTTCACAGCCAGTGATGACTTGGGATGCCATAACCTGCTGATGTTGGTCGGTGAGATTTTCCAAAGTTCAGAGTCTGGAGTCAAGAGCTTTTCATGCTGTCTTCTGCTGAAGGCTGTGTGAACATGCTGACTAGTTGTCTTACAGGACTTGGTGCCAAAGGTACCAAAAGCTAATTCAATGGTGTGATTGTGACTGTGTTGAGTTGATAGAGATTAAGCTTTGCAGATTTAAACATGCTTTAATAAACCTCTAATGTTGGGATCTCTTCTACAGCTTCTTCGTTAATGGATTATGAGGCAAAAATAATCTTTAATTCTATCTGAAATATTAAAGTTCTCTATTTGAACTTCTGACGGCTTCTGTATATCTGAAGGATGGCAAAAGTGTCTGGAGCAGTATTTGGGGAGGACAAAACTAAGTGAACTAAAGAAGCGTGACTGTTTCGAACAAAGATTTTTTTTTTTCCCCACGATGATGAAAAATGGAGACAAACCATGACAGGGGTTGACATAGCTCAGAAATTTGCACTGGCCCACAGGGCCAGTAGTTTTTGAAACTTACTGGCCCTGCCTGAAAGTTACTGGCCGCGCATAGCGGGACCCGCCGCTCCGCAGGTGCTTGCAACTTTAGGGGGGTCCGGGGGCATGCCCCCCCGGAAACTTTTAATATGGTGCAATTTGGTGCATTCTGGTGACATCACTTATTTCTACACTTTTCAATGACTGAAAATAGACCATATCAAACTTAAATCTGCTCTAGTCTGTTTCAGATGTTTTGAAGAGAGCACTGCAGTGTAGTAGGTAACACTAGTTCAGAAGTTTTCATGGTGCTTCTAACGGCAAATATCGCAATAAATCATAAACCTTAAATGTGTTAAAACAATCTAATGGCAGCTTGAACCATTTAACGAATCAAAAAAATTCCTTAATGCATTTGACCAATCGGATGGACGCCTTCACATTGTTGACCAATCAGATGGAGCCCTGTTATGTTAGATGTTTGTAACCTATGTCAACGTGGGTCATTTGGAGTATAATTTTTAAACTGGGAATGGTTATTTGGTTATTTTGCTGTTTGTTTATATACCGCAAATTATATCGTTATCGCAATTTTAATCTCTGATATGGCATATCGCGAGTTTTCCTCATATTGTGCAGGTCTGAGATCATTCAGCTAACTAGAAATACTTACTGCTTACAGTGTTGTAAAGAAAAACAAAATTAAGTAGTTTAACATTCTACTGCATTTGAGTCTGAGATTCAGGTATTTGGAGTTTCCTTTGATTCTTTGACATTCAGCTTAAAGCTTAGTGCATACAGTTTCATCTTCAATGCATTCATTAAATATCTTGCTGTCCATACTACTAATTATACCCACTACTCCATCTAACATATTCCTATCTATTCCTGCCATGTCTTCCACATCTCTGACATGCTTCAGTCTCTCTTCAGTGACGGTGTCGGATTTATATTCAAATGTAATAATAACCCACTGGCTTGTGCCTTCGTTGTTGCTGTTTAACATTGTTTTGTATTGAATTGTTACGTTCAATAAAGTTTGAAAAAAAAAGTAGTGAGCGCGTGCCGCGTGGTGCTCGGCAGTGAAAGCCGCGCGCGTGGGAGAGAAGGAGAAGTGATCAAAGGTTTCCCATAGAAACCCTTGAAGTCTGAACACAGGACTAGCAGAAAAACTAAATTATGAAGACGAGGTAAATCTACACGTTTTCGCAAAATTTACTTTATTGAAAAAGGTGAAGAATATATAAACCGTTATATATTTTAGTGGCCCGAGCGGACAAGTGAAAAGTCAAGTCTTGTGGTCCGCACTGCTCGAAAAACAGGACCGGGCCAGCGGACAAATGGCTATGTCGAGCCCTGCATGAATACTTCAATACTAATAGAGATGGAAATGTTTCAGTGCTGACCAAGAAAAACTTTGTTCACACAAAGAAATGCATAGTTGTCTTAAGTAGATGTGTTTCCTAAATTTCATATAAATTCAAAACACTGTTCCTGAGATAGAATCCCGCCAAGGAACACTGCTTTTTAAGGGTGCTCCGATTGATCGGTCGCCGATCATAATCGGCCGATTATAGCTTTGGGATGTTTGATCGGCCGTCTCTATAAAGGCCGATCCAGAAAAGCCGATCAGATGACGCAAAACTCGCGAGACGATTTTTTTACGCGCTGCTAAAAATGGCTTCACCGGTCTGGCAATTCTACGTGGTGTGCGAAAAAGATAATACATTAGCAATCTGCAACGTGTGTACCAAGCAAATCCCACGAGGCGGAAAGCACGCAAAACATTTTAACACCACCAACCTCATCAGACATTTGAAGGTTAGTCACGTAAAGGAATATGAGCAGTTTTCAAAGTTAGCTAGCGCAAAGAGAGAGCGAGACAGTTCAGCAACTCAAGCGCCACTCACTCAGCTTTCTACCTGTCAGAGCCAGTTATCGCTCAAAGTGGACAGCCACTTGTTTACTGGCAGAACAATAAAAGCCGCTTTCCCGCTCTCGCACAAGCAGCACGCACCTACCTCTGTGCACCGTGTACAAGTGTTGATAGCGAACGACTTTTTAGCACAGCAGGGAATATTATTGATGAGAAGAGGAACAAGCTGTCAGCCAAAAATGCAGAGATGCTTATATTTATTAAGAAAAATCTGCCATTGATGCTTAAGAAGTAAGCTTTGGGCAATCTAATAATCTCTATCCCCCCTCTCTCTTTTTCTACCTCTCTCTACCTGCCTAAATGCCCACAAAATCTGAATGAGTATCTCAGAAAGCTGTTATAGATATACAGATATGGAAGTTGTTAGTTATTAGAATGTTTTGTTGCTGTGCACTTTACTACCTGTGCTCCTTGAAATGGTCTTTTACAATAACCAATGTCTGACTGACTTAAAACAATATTTTGGCTATAGCCTTTTTTGTTGCAGTTTTAAAAGTAGCCTAAAGCTAAATTTAAAGACTCAGATGTTATGTCTTATCTTATTTTATTTATATATTCTCCAGGAAAGTTGTATTAGTCAAGTCCTAAGTTGTTCCTAATAACCAAACACATGCTGCTAAGTTAATTTGTTGGAAATGTTGCTTCCAAATAAATACACAGTTGTCATTCATGATGCGTTGTCTTCTCTTAATTGTAATACTTAATGTGCATTGTTGTTAAATATTGTTTAAAAAATTATGCTACATGATAAATAGAAGGCTTCAAATAGACCCTGTAATCGGTGATCGGTATCGGTATCGGGTGATACAGCTTCCAGCAATCGGGGATCGGTGATCGGCCCCAAAAATCCTGATCGGAGCACCCCTACTGCTTTTCCATGAAAGACACCTGCACAGCCGAGTACAAACACCCAACATACACAACGTTTTCACTTCCTCATCTAGAATGTTTTAAAAACTAAAATAATTGGAGCCAACACAATTCACTGGACAACTCTAGGTGGCTATTATGAAAAATTTAACTTTTTCTTTTACTTCAAAATCCAACAAATGGACTTCATAGCATTGATTATCACACTTAAACTGTTCTTTAACTCTCTTTATACCACTGACAAGTGTTTGTCTAGCAAATATCCGTGTTTTTGGAAATGAACAGACTCCGTCAGGTCATCTGGTCAAGATGGCAATGAGCAAAAATCTGAAAAACTAGTTTTACATTTACATACATACATACATTTACATACAGAAAGCCAGTCTTCTACCTCTGTCTGACTATCAGCTCAATTGTGGAAAGAATGGAATCCATCAGGTTCCAAGGTTACCGACGTGGAAAAAAAATCTGACCTTTTAGAATAGACATAAATGCTCTATTCAGGACTATTGTTATTTTTGTTATCAGATCAAATGGCATTTCTTACTTAATTGGACTATTTATGGATTCCCAACTGCTTTTAAAACTGTTCTTGGACACTCATCTCCAGATCAAAGTCAGCTACCTCCAGGATCAGATGCCACGTAAAATATGTAAGAATGAAGCTTAACCCTAAACCCCGTAATCCTAAACCTAACCCTTTTTCTTGGGCTGTGCGGCAAAGAAAAAGTTCAGGACCGATTTGGAAAATTACGTGCGAATAGTCACTTTCTTTCTGGCATTTCATTTTATTTGCTATTGGCATTTATTGGCATTTGCTGTTTAAGTAAATTTAACCATCTGCATGTGCTAGCATCAAATCAGTTCTGAGACATGGCCAGTGCCTCTTGCTGGTACAATCTAGGCTAAGTTTTAAACCAATTTTAAACATTTTTTAATGGGCTTCTCAAAGCTCTTTTTCACGTGTAATTTTATTAAACAGCAGGGTCTGGTACACACATACCCTTTGTCATCCCACACATTGTTCAAAGAGTCTCGAACTGGAAGCAAAAATATGTCACTTTTCAGAGTTTATCGCAAAAGAGAAATCTTTGAGAATAGAGATTGTCAGTCTGTGTTGCTTGTGCCCCCCCACCCCCCCTTGTGTAAAACTCTTCACTCCTGCAAGATACAGGTATTATCATCAGAAAGGAGGGATCAAGGGCGGAGCTACTGAGCTCAGCACCAATAGCCACGCCCATGTAGAGGAGATTTTGGAAACAGAGGCTCAGATAGACATGAAATATGGCTTTTTAAGACATTTAGGGTGGCAGTGGCTCAGGCGGTTGAGCAGGGTGTCCAATGATCAAAGGGGTTGGCGGTTCGCTCCCCCGAGTCAACTCTCGTTGTGTCCTTGGGCAAGACACCTCACCCTCCCTGCCTCCAGTGTGGCTCCACTGGTGTGTGAATGTGAATGGAAGCCCCGGTGATGCTCCAACGGACTATAGGTGCAAACTGGCAGCCACGCCTCTGTCATCACCAAGTATGAATGAGGACTGAATGAATAATGAACACATGTAAGCGCTCTGAGCGTCTGGAAAAGCGCAGATAAATCTAATCCTTTATTATTTGTGGGATTTTGGTTAAAAACAGCATAAGCTTAATTAAAAGACAGTTGGGAACGATTTTATAAAATAAAATAAAAAGACATTAGGATTATTAACCTGATTGTTTAAAATGGAAGTATTTCAAAAACAGATTAAAAGCTTTTTTTCCTGAAACAATTCTGTCAAATGTCAGTTAAACTGTGATGCTGACTCACTGCTGGAGGTTGCTTGTCTGGTTTAGCTCTGCTTCTTGATGACAGGAGGCTTTTCTTCGCGTCATTTGCCTTTGTTAACTACTGTAATGAGTACTAGGTCAGTGGAGTTCATAAACTGAAAATTGCCCTTTACCTGATTGTCACTATAGACCTGGAAGAAGCTCACTCTCCTGTTCAAGCGCTCCACAGTTGGGACAACATATGTCATTTGAGGGTGAATTTAAGGCACACCAGTGAGTTATAAACAGCTGGAAAAACATGGCAGTGACTTTCCACATGTAAATTATTACTGTCAGCTAATAAAGGAGAACTTTTTAGGAAAAAGTGAGTGAGTTTACTGTAAAAATAGTCAATGTTTAGGCCAGTACTTTTCAATTATTTTTTGCCAGCCCCCCCCCCAGGAAAAAGAAAATGTTTTGCAGCCACCCACACACTCACACATACACATACAAACACTCTTGCAGTGACAATATATTAGGTTAGTATCTATGAAAAATGTTGCCTAAATTGCATCTTCTAACATTAACAAAAGAAAAATGCAATATAAATCCACTTTCAACAAATACTAACTTTATTTTGCCACACAGAAACTTTGCCTGAAACCGTCACTACTGCGCGTCACCCCTGGCATCGCATCTCACTATTTGAGAAGCACTGGTTTAGGCTAATCTTGAAGTTTATGGTAGCATTAGACCTTGCCCTATTTCCACATTTTCTGGTAGAACCACCAATCTATTTTTTTTGTTTTTTGTAGGATGATCCGCTGAATTGAAGCAAATTACTAATCAGAGGAAAAGAAACTAACCAGGATTCCCTCAGTAGCGGCAAGCAAAGACCATCGGGTGCATTTCTCAGGCTCAGGATTAATCTGTACATAAACCGCACTGTCGTTTTTGAAAAAAATTAAGGCTTTTAAGTGCACTAGTAGTGTGGAAAATAATATAGCACAAGAAATTTCATCTATCATGTCAAAATGTCATAATGTCACTGAAATGAAGGGGTGTGTTGTACTTATATAGTTATAGTTGTTTATAGTTGACTGAAGCACCAATAAAAATAGAAAATTTTTTCTCTTGTTTTTGCTGAAACAAAAAATATGTATTTATTCTTAACATTTGAAATAACAGTTCAAGTAATGCAAATCAGTAGCTTTTTTTGCAATATTAACTTGTAAATGTAATAACAGATTTTCTTTTTACAATGTAAATTTGTATTATTTTATGAATAAAAGCCTTAGTTTTGCTAAAGTCACTAATAATTGGAATTCTTTTAACATGAACAAAATTGGTATAAAAATTGAAATTAAATCAATTAAAAAATAGATTTACCAATATTAATTCAAATCAGGGACTGGTTAAAATAAAAATTATTTGAAAATTGACAATAGTCTACACAACCTTTTTGTAGCTTCGTTAGATCTTTGCTTCCATTTTAAAGAGCCCAATCCCGAAATACCAGCTGAATTACAAAGTGCAGTAAAATAATATTCAGTGTATCAATGTTATTTCTATTGCACTTTGTACCTGAAGAAAGTCTACATAAATATTTTTTTTTCTGCTTTATTTTTCACCATTAAGAATTGCAGAAAAAGTAATTCAGTTCCTTTAGGGCAGAGCAGCAAAGGGAATGGATAAAGCAAGTCACAGTTTGACTGCTGACTTGATCATTTCACTGAAGGCTTTCTGACAGATGATTCAAATCAAGAATATTTAAGGAGACTGTGTCGGGAGGGTTTGCTCCGCAATTATTCATTTCTGACTCACCAGAAAAGCCTTAGGTCTATGCCACAACTGGACCCAGCCACTGTAATATATTTACACAAATTCTACATTTCTGCAACCTTGAAATGGTGCTCTGAAAACGTTACAAATATCTCCAGCAAATAGCTTTTTAATTTAAGTTCTGAGACATTTAATTACAGTCGGGTTAAAGGTGATGAGATCGTCTTCCCGAAGGAGAACTCATCACAGGAGACGCCTGCGGGAATTGTCAAGATTCATCAACATCCAGCCATTCAGTTCTAAGAAATGCGTCGCTAAAAATGACTGCTCTTCTCCCAGAGGCAGCAGGAGCTGAATATGAAAAACTGAACCAAGAAATTGATCTAGTAGTTGTGTCCCAGTCTCCACCTGGATAGTTCTGCCCGGTACGGATAAGTGTCTGGATATGGGTTCCACCTCACACTGACGGCTTTCAGGACAGAGCTGGTTTTTACAGAGGGTAATAATATACAGGAACATGTGTGCAGAATATGGACTGGAAACCCCAAGGTCAAAATGGGAAACACCTCCGAAGGTGGTAGAGAACGAGAGGGCAAAGATCCTGTGGGACTTCCAGATCCAGACTGATAGGATGGTAATGGCGAACCAACCAGACATTGTAGTGGTGGATAAAGAACAGAGGAAAGCCGTTGTGGTGACAAATATGAAAATCCAGCTACCCAAGAACTTCTGGACATAGCTCTATGGATCCTAGATTCAAAGTCAACTATATCAGCACCTCTATCAAGTCTCAAACATCAAAAACCAGGGTGCTGTCAGAAAATGTATGAATGGCACAAAAGGCGTCTAGGCCTTTTTTTTCCAGAAATGTTAATTAATTTTGTCAAAAAGTTTTTTTTCTCACATTTTGTTTTTCATTCTAGGAAAGAACCTCCATGGATGCAGAAGCCCAGACCAATGATCCACCCAGTGCTCCGCTGAAAAAGGTAAAAATGTCACTGGGGAGTTTCTTCAAGACAAGCCCACTCCCCAGCTCATCTGTTATGCGAACTGTCACAAGCTGTGGTAGCTAAGCATGCTGTCTGCACCCCTAGGTGAAGACATCTCTTTGGCATGGTGGGAAACCCACCAAATTACATTCCCACAGCTGAGCAAGCTTGCAAGGAAGTACCTCTGCATACCTGCAAGCAGCTCACCTTCAGAGAGACTTTTCAGTACATCAGGAAATATAGTAACATGTCAGCCCCCAGTTTGAAACCATCAAAAGTAGTGAAACATAACTGATAGTGTTCTTTATTGTTCACAGTATAGCTGTGCCGATGGACGATATCATCGTCCATCGGCACAGACTGATCATCCCGATGGAGAGACCACCATCGTGATGCCACGCCCTCGCTTAATGCTATTTAGCCTAATTCCCATAAGCCGATGTAAGTTACGTAACAAAATATCGCGGATAGATCAATGGTCGGATTAGAATCCATCCATGTTCATGGGCCCAGAAAAATGTTTTCAGAATATAAAAACGTTCACTAATGTCACACTTTCCGTCAGAATAAATCATTCCGCCATAGTAGGTTTGGAAAACCGAAGGGATAGATTCACGAAATGCTTTTTTAAACTTTATTGAATGTAACACCAATACAAAAACGTTATAAACAGCTACCGAAATGCTATATACATTGATGTCGTCGGTAAAATACCACATGATCTTTCTAAATGTGCTTTTTAATAATGTTAACTGTTATTATGAAACACCTGTTCGCTTATCACTTGAATTTTAATCCGTGGTCAGTGCTTTTTCTGGACCAAGCCAGATTAGCAGTATGCTAACACAGGCTAACAACATTAGCTTTGGGTGGCGCTGCAACATGTGTGAATAACATCAGCCTTTATTTTAGTCGGGACACGACTGGAAATACAAATCCACGTGATTGTTTGAATGTTTTCTAAGGACTGATGAGCATTTTGCCAGTGTTCAAGGACGATCCGAGCTGTGCTCAGACACACACTTTAGACCTGTTCTGAGTTCGCTGTTCATACCCCTACAGCTATGGACGGATCGAGTCCTAACCTCCCACATATGTATACTGATTGTACCCCCTTCCCATCAAACATAAAGCTGGTAAGTCCGCGCCGGTCCACTTCACTAATTATGATGACTACTTTCTTTCTGTTGTTTGTTACTTTTTGTTAGTTACTTCGCTTATACTGATCATCACGGATTAGTTAATAGTTGGGAAATAAAATAAAAAAGTAAAATAAACGAATAGCAGTTATATAAGAACCAAAAATGTAAAAATACCCCCAGCCCCCCCTTCACAAGGATGTTCATTTAAATTTAAAAGCAATCTATCTCTATGTGCTTTTAAAGTTGAGGTTGATTAAAAGATATGTATTCATTATAATAACTAATAAAGTATAGAAACAGGTCAAAAGTCCGTGGTCCGCAAACAGCATCATCAAGGTTCTCAAATGCGTGACATTGACTCCCTGATCCACACCACCAGGATCTACAGTACTGACATTGGGATGTCATTTGGGCTCGAGAAATGCAACCGGATGGTGACAAAGAGAGGCAAGGTGAACGCCACAGCAAGTGAGGTCCAGCCAGCTCAATCGCAAAATAAGACCCGAAAGTAAAAACAGCTATTCACTGCCAGTTATCAGATACCCTGGTGAATAATAAGATGGCCAAAGGAAGAGATACAGACCACGGATGTTAAAACACGAAAAGCTCCTCACCATGCATGGAGCGTTCCATCCCAAATCGAACACTTGAGACTGTATGCTAGCTGCAAGAAAGGAAGCCAAGGATTAGTGAGCTGTGAGAACTCCTACTGTCCAGGATGAAACATCAAGATCCTTGGAGTACATCAGCTTCAAGGCCCCAAACTGACAGTGTGCTCAGTGAATGTCTCAGGCAATGGAGAGCAGAGGATACAGTCCTGGAGGACAGATCCTCATGGGAGGACAAAACCCTGCATGGGATTTACCATCAGACCATAACTGAAGTGGTTGATATCAAGAAGTCCTACCAATGGCTAGAAAAGGCTGGCCTACAGGACAGCACACTGAAGGCCATCCTGGCAGAAAGCCCAGAACAAGCCCTGAGCACCAAAGCCAGGAGGTTCAGATCACACCAGACAAGAAGACCCCAATAAGCTAGCAAAGAGAAGTGCTTCTGAAATAATTCCAGCACATAACTGCAGGGTGTAAAATGCTGGAAGGGAACGCATACATGGAGCGCCACAAATAAGGGCTGGAATACGACAGAAACATGTGCAGAATATGGACTGGAAACTCCAAAGCGTCAGCCAAACACCTCCTAAGGTGGTAGAGAAAGAGAGGGCAAAGATCCTGGGACTTTTCAGATCCAGACTGGATAGGATGGTAATGGCTAACCAACCAGACATTGTAGTGGTGGAGGAAGAACAGAGGAAAGTCATGGTGATGTGCAAAAGCGTTTATGGGAACATCAGAAGAAGGAACATGAGAAACTGGAGAAACAACAGGGACTCAGAGAAGAACTGGAGAAAGCATGGAAAGCGAAGGTGACAGTGGTGCCTGTGGTAATTGGAGCACTCGGGGCAGTAACCCCTAAGCTGGAGGAGTGGCTACAACAGATACCTGAAAGCCCTCAGACCTCTCAGTCCAGAACGCAGAAAGCAGGAACAGCAAGACACAGTGCAGAAACCCTCAAGCTCCCAGGCCTCTGGTAGAGGACCCGAGCTTGGAGGAGAAACCGAGAGAGGTTGAGAGGGGCGTTGTATGTATATCGTATGTGTATATATATATATGTGTGTATATATGTGTGTGTGTGTGTGTGTATATATATATATATATATATATATATATATATATATATATATATATATGGTATATATATATATATATATATCATCATCAATATCAGCCTGTCACGCCTCTGTTGGCGGGCGGCCTCCCACATCTTTCTCTCCACTTCATCACGGGCCTTTGGGGCACTCGGTCCACGGTAGCTGCCTGCCTTCTCTGCTCGATGTCATCTCTCCATATTTTCTTCAGTCTTCCCCTTCCTCTCTTCCTGTCACACGGAGTCCATTTTGTTGTTTTCTTAGCCCATTCATGGTTCTTCATTCGCTACATAAATCCTGCCCACTTGCTCTTGGCTTCAACCACTTTCTCGATGACATCCTTTCACCCCTGTTCTTGATCTTTAAGTCTTTCCTGACCTTTATCTTTCTCAGAATAATTCCAGTACGGACTGCCTCTCATGCCCTCTGGGTGATTGCTAGTTTCTTCTTTATGTTGGTGGTGACCATGTCTCAGCCCATATCGCCATTGATGGCAGTATGACAGTGTTCAAGATCTTCCTTCTTGAGACACAAGTGGGCATTTTTGATCTTCAGAACGCGCTGTACTGTCCTAATCTCTTCCCAAGCAGATGTTACCTTCGCTCATTTCTTTTCACATCTCTATTTCCTGGTGCTAGCAGTCTTCCAAATACTCATCCACCTCCTCCAGTTGTTCTCTCATCCAATTATTCCTTTTCCTTCTCTTTTCTCATATTTCATTGCAATATGATTTTTGGTTTCTTTTTGCTCATTTTCATGCCATCTTTTTCTCCCCTTTCCTTGTTCAGATCGTATATATATATATATATATATATATATATATATATATATATATATATATATATATATATATATATTCTAAACCACCCTTTTTGAAGCCAATGGGAAGCCACTTGCACAAGTGTCCATCAAATGTGGGATATACTAAGGTGATGCTCTGTCCCCACTGCTGTTCTGCATAGGTCTGAACCCTCAGCCAAATAATCAACAAGACTGGCTATGGATACCCACTCAGAAATGGGGCCAACATCAGTCACCTCCTCTACATGGATGACATCAAGCTATATGCTAAGAGTATTAACGCATTGACTCCCTGATCCACACCACCACGATCTACAGTACTGACATTGGGATGTCATTCAGACCTGAGAAATTCAGATGACAAAGAGAGGCAACCTAGTCCACAGAAGGGCCCCACTCCCAGAAGGAACAGTATTAGCAGATATCGAGACAGTTAGCGGCACTGGAATTTGCTGGCAAATGGCAACCTGGAGCAGGCAACAAGGAAAGCTGCAACAGCTAAATACCTCCAACGGGTAAGGCAAGTCCTGAGAAGCCAGCTCAATGGCAAAAATAAGACCCCGGCAGCGAACAGCTACGCATCAGCCAGTTGCCGATACCGCAGGAATAATAAGATGGCCAAAGGAAAGAGTGCGCCAGGACCACGGATATAAGACGAAAGTTCTCATCATGCATGGAGGGTTCCATCCCAAATCTCAGCACCCTGAGACTGCAGCAGCCGCAAGTGAAGGAGGCTGCCGAGGACTGGTGAGCCGTGAGAGCCACTATCCAGGATGAAATATCCACATGCATGAAAGCATCCAGCTCAAGGCCCCAACTGACAGTAAGTTCTGTGAATGTTCCCCAGGTAGCTGAGAGCAGAGGGATACAGTGCTGGAGGACAGATCTCGCGGGGAGGATGTTCCCTGCATGGGATGTACCAATTTAATTACAACTGAGGTATGGATACTGCAGTTCTACTAATGGCTAGGAGAGGGTTGGCCTACAGGACAGCACTGGAGGCACTCATCCGGCAGCTCAGAAAAGCCCTAAGCACCAGAGCAATAGAGGCTCAGATCTACCACACCAGACACAAGTTAATCTAAGGTGTAGGCTGTGCAAAGAGGCACCTGAAACAATCCAGCACATAACTGCAGGGTGTAAGATGCTGGCAGGTAAAGCATACATGGAGCGCCACAATCAAGTGGTTGGAATAATATACAGAACATGTGTGCAGAATATGACTGGAAAACCCCAAGGTCAAATGGAAACACCTCAAGGTGGTAGAATGAAAGGCAAAAAAATCCTGTGGGACTTCCAGATCCAGACTGATAGGAGTGGTAATGGCGACCAACCAGACATTGTAGTGGGGTGGATAAAGCACAGAGGAAAGCCGCTGTGGTGGATGGGTGCTGCTTTATGGGAAACATCAGGAAAGCAAGGAACATGAGAAACTTTTAGAAATACTAGGACCCAGAGAAGAACTGGAGAAAGCCTGGAAAATGAAGGTGACAGTGGTGCTTGTAGTAATTGAGCACCTGGGGCAGTAACCCCTGTTGGAGGAGTGGCTACAACAGATACCTGGAAAGATCTCAGACATTCTATCCAGAAAGCGTAGTGTTAGGAACAGCTAAGATATTGCAGAGAACCCCTGCTACCAGGCCTCTGGGTAGAGGACCCCAGCTTGAGGAGAAACCAATTCATCGCAAAGGGTGAAAGGGGCAGCATTATATTATAATATATATATATATATATATATATATCTATATATTCTATATATATATATATCTATATATATATATATATATATATATATATATATATATATATATATATATATATATATATATATATATATATATATGCAGTTTTTACAGGGTAATGAAGATTAAGACTAGACAGCTTTTAAAGAACAATTCATACTTGGCCACATGTCAACAATTCCTGATCTAATAATCATCTCAAAACCAAATTTTACAGAAAACAAGTGAAGATTTATCTAAATTAAATTATATTCATGTAAAATGCACCAATATTTGCAGCAGTTAGTTAAAAAATTGCTGTGTGTATAGTATTTTTGAGGTCACTTATCATCTAAAGACTTTTAAAAAGAAAAGATAAGAGTTTTTAAAGTTCTAGTATATAGAAAGTGTGATTGGGAATCCATAATAAACACATTAAAACACATTTATTCGTCGTATAATTTTTACTTTTTTCTCTGTTAGTCCTATATTCAGACTTCATGCTCTTTATGGGAAACCTTTTATTACTGTTCTTTCTTCTCTCAATCCATTCTTCGCAGTGCCTCTCCTCTTGCCGCACCTCGCTCACTCCTGGCGTTGCACGCCAGCCTCTACTTACACACACAGCAACGATTTCAGAAGCACATACTATCCTCATTCTACAACAGAAGTCAGTCCGGCGAGGAAATGCACAAATTTATCAAGTGCTCTGATTATTAATTTCATTGTATCTATTTTACTACAAGCCGCGGGCGTTCTTGAGGGTGCGACACGGCTGCCGGAGGATTTTGTGTTGGGGGCGGTTTATCACTATTCCCATTCACTCCGTAACACCAAACATGAACGTGCACTGTTAGATTTTGATGAATATTACTACATGTTTTTCTGGGAACTATTTGTGCAGCCCAAAGTTACGCGGTTCAGAGCAAAACAAAGGCAGAGCCTCCTGCCCTGTAAGGCTCATGGTTGTCAGGCCTGCGGCTACCGGAAAGGTGATAGTGCTGCGCTTTATTACTATATTATTCTGGAGAAGATCACTGTACCAGAGAGCACAAGTGAAGCTCGCAGCTCCAGAGCGCTCTGCTGCAGAAGAATCAACATGCACCCCCAACACACTTGTGTGCTCTCCTTCTTCTACACATGCAGCGCGCTGACACACATACACACAGTCATTCTACAACACCTATATGGTTAGTTCATTGTTAGATAGTTAGTAGTTAGTTGTTACTGTTATTTGTTAATGAAGAAAACCACGTTGTTATTGTATTCATTTGCGATGCAGCCGCCTGGAAATTTTGTGTCTTGGCGGGGGGGTTGTGGTTAACAGTTACACTGCGCCCCCTGCTGTTTTATCACCGTGGTGATCAAAATCCCACACGGTCACAGCTCTACTCTTGATGTTTGTTGGTATAACAGCTTGATTACAATGATAGTTTGTTGCTTTTCACGCTTTTGCTGAAGGCATGTTTGAAAAATACTCAAGTTCGTCAGCAGAATATATAGATCATTTTGTATGGTTGGTTCTTCTTATGGGCCGCATTACAACACATGGTCTTTAAAACAGAAAAGTCTCATGGCTAGAATTTGCCAACAGCATCTTTGTTGCTATAAATAGACTGATTCTCCACTGAGTCACTATTTTTTCCCCAAAGTGTTCCAGTGGTTTTCGATCATACCATTTTTTGGGAAAAAAAAATATAGAACTGGCTTTACATCTTACAGCACCATAACTATTCCGTCACTTAGTTTTTCGTGCTTCTTCCACCCAAAAATGTACTTTTAAAATGTCTAAGTTGTTTCTATGTGAAACAAATGAAAGTAAAAAAGATGCTTAACTAAAAATAACTCTTGCAAAGACTAGAGAGATTATAAGTGATAAAAAATTATTCATTAAGATAAACTAAGAAAACGCTTATATAAAATGGAGAGCTAATCAATTAAATGGTGTTGTGAGCAGGGTTACAGAGGGCTCAAGTACCAGGAGTCATACTGTCTGGGTTGCTTACAGCCAGGGCTCTTGCTTCTTCAGACTTCATTACCTTTCATTTGTCGAACACAAACCATTCCATTCTAAAAACAAAAAGAAAAGCACTGCACTCAACCAAAGATACATTTTTTCAGGATCGAACCTATTTCTTTTTTTTTTTTCATTTAATTTACTCAGTATTATTCAAATGTTACAAATACCTGAGGGTAAAGAAAGGTAATGGTTAGTGTAACGACACGCTAAAAATCTCAATTGCTGGGTTTCAGGAATTTTATAGGGCTCGGTTCGGTACATTTCGGTTCGGTCCTGCTGTTTAACAAATCTACCTAATTTGAACTGATATTTTATGAACCACATTTTATTGTTATCTATTGTGTGTGTTTGTGTGTATGGCTGCCGACAACATGAATTTTCTCTTGAATTTTAATAAAGCTTGTATCTTTTCTATTTTCTGTATTTTTTGGCACAAAAAAAATTAAGCCAGAAACGTAGGCGTTATTAAACAATAAATAAATTTGAATCTGTTTAGGTGATCTATGCTTTATAAAATAATAAACTATTAGCTGCTGGAAACCAAAACTTCGGATTGGCTCTGAAAAAAATTCTAATATATTTTTTTCGTAGAAGACCCGATTGTTACAGCCGGTGATACCGCTTAAGTCTAAAAGATTAGATGTGTTACTAGCATACGCCATCTTGTGTAACACACAGTATTCTGATTTTCATCCAATTGTCTTTTCCTGTCATGGATGCCAGGACAACAAAGCCAAAGTGTTCCCACACAGGAGAGTGTTAGGGAGACAAGTTCTCATTCAGCCCGCTCTCCATTAGCCATGCTGACATGCTTACTGTCCTTCACCTAATAGTGTCTCGGAGGAAACTCACGTCTAACATTATTTCCGCCTTGGCGCAAAGTTAATACTGTGACGACCTGGGGGTTAGCCCCACCTATAGCCACTAAGACTCATGGGAAGTGTAAAATCTTGTGTGTTGAATTCTTCACAATAACTGAGAGGAGCCAGAAGAGGAAGTGGAGGTTAGAGGTCAAGTACGCCTGTTCAAGCAGTGTGTTCATAATAATGGGTTTTAATGGCGGAAAGGAGATGGAGCAATCTATGTCTCTGTCTACTCTCTCTCTGAGACTGTTTGAGGTTGTGTGGAGTATGGGCAAGGACAGTCAACGCAGCTAACCAGCAGCTTCGAAAGTTTCTGCTTTCCCTGCCACGAAAGTGAGCAAAGCAGCTGGGTCGTTACAATGCATATGCGGGGGAAAAAAACTACCGAAACGATACAGAACCGAACTGAAACTGCTGTACCGAAACTGTTCGGTTCAACTACATGTATCGTTACACCCCTAGTAATGGTATATCTTGGAGATCCCAGAGAGCCAGCCCTAAAACAGGAAAAATGGCTCAACAGGGCTATTTGCATAAATAAAATGTTAAACATTTGTTTTAAAGGTAAAAAAAAACTGTTATAAAAATGTAACCTTGCATAAAAGAAAAAAGACATTTTCACTCATGTATTTTATAAAAAAAATAAAAATAAACTTAAAATTTAAATTCCATAAAAAATATATCCCGTCGTACCACACAAATTCAAAATAGAATATGCTGCACAATGTGCCAAAATTTGAAATATAAATCAATTCTGTGCTTTTCAGCAATAAATCAAATTTGCTTTTCTCCGTTTTAGTGTCTTTTTTATCAGAGCGATTAATTCCAGCATCATTTTTTTGTCAACAAGTTGGTTTGTGTTTGGTGCGAGGTCGTGTGTTGTGGAGATTCTCAGGACTGACTGCAGGTGCTCATCAGTGAGACGACACCTGTCTGCTGTTTTGTTAGTCTTCATCACTGAGAAGAGCTTCTCACACAGAAATAAAAGTAAACTCCCTGCTCATGCACAAGGTTGGATGTGCACGTAGACGGAGCTGGGGCATTCCTGCAGGAATGGAGTGAATGAACTGTGCAGTCCTGCAGTGATGAACTTGCAGCTTCATCAGCTCCATCTGAATCTGCACAGCTGCAGTTTCCACAGCAACAGGTTAAAAGCAACTGAAAGTCTTTTTGTTCTTCAAAGTTACCAAAGTGTCAGTGCAACCTCCCAGGTGCTCAGTTTTCAGCAAAGTGCGTGTTTGATGTGTTTGCCTTTATGGCAATCAATTGCATTTATTATCTGCTCCACAAGGTTTACCTAGTGATGTCAGTAAAAAAATGCATCCTGCCTCCAATCGGTTTTTGTGAAGGCTGTTTTCAGAATCCTCTGTTTCTCTTCTGCATCGTGAAGTTTAGTATTCACCGGGGCAGCTAAAGCACTGGATTATGGGATCTGTAGCGACTATTTTATCAGGGCCAATATTTCTCTCAATATTAATAACAATAACAAATGTCCCCAGAATGTCGCCACAGCAACTAGTTGTTTTAAAATGTTTATGTCCACAATTCCCATATAATTTATCTACAACTGCTGTTGGCCTCGCCCCTAAAGCTTAAAAAATGGGTAGTCAACAACTATCCCTACAGTGCTGATAGACATCAAGATGCATTTGTTTGTGAATTACTGTACACATGTTCACACAAAAGTGCAGAGATTCCCAGCTTTTTTCAAGTCTGACCATCGTTTTATTCTGAAATTGTTCCAGTAGAACTTACGCCAAATCTTAGTTTCTCAAGGAGTTCTTTACTTTGACAATATTCATCTAGTTCAGGGCCATATTTTTGTGGCCTCCTACTTCTCTTAACCACGCAAACATGATTTTTTCCGCCTGCTACCATGTTCACTATTTGTTTTCTTGCTTGATTGATCAAAGTAGCTCATTATTTTGAGTTGCCCAAAAGGCTGCTGCTGGACTGAAAGTCCTTAGGATTATTATTCCTCATTTCTAAATACAGATTTATATTTCTTTGATTTTATTTTCTTAAAGAATCAGCAGAATAAGACACACAGAGCATAAAGGTTATGAGCATGCCAGAGTCTAGGCAAGCAGTGGTGGGCAAATCCACATGTGGCCCCTTTCAAACTATTAAATCTGGTCCGCCAAACTGGAAGAAATTATATTGATAGGCCTTGTAAATATTTTATTTTCCTAGTAATTCTGGTGTGTGAATATGCCTATTGATATAATATAATATAATATAATATAATATAATATAAATAAATAAATAAATAAAAGTCTGCAAAGTTGATGCTCTACAGATAAATTGACCTTTCTTTAGGTGCAGACAGATAGGGTGTATTCAGACTGGATTTGGCCTGTCATTGCTGTGACGTCATCCTAAAAGCTACCTTGTAGTTTCCTTTACAGAATTCTCTTAAAAACAAAGCCATCACACCCCAATGATGAGACACAGCAACTCATTGAAATGCGTTTCGGGTGAATGCAGACTCATTAAAACAATTTTTAATGAGGCGAGCATCTAACATAAAAGGGCTCCATCCGATTAGTCAAATGCAGAAATAGATTTATTTGATTTGTTAAATACTTCAAGCTCCCATAAGATTGTTTTAGCACATTTAAGGTTACTTTGCGATGTGTGTAGGCATACTCTCTTATATTGTTCAGAGGGCAGGACCAAACATGGAGGCAGGCCGTAGTTTGCCCACTGCTGCCCTATATCATGATTTTTTTTAAGCCTTTCAGACTAAACTACATCAATATATGTGATAATATATTAGTTTTCACTAGGCCTGGGCGAAAAATCGATTGAATTAATTAATTCAAATTTTTTGTTACGGGCAATTAAAAAGATAACTAAATCCGAGTTTTTGTGTAATGACGCATTTTTGGCTCCCCAGACCTTCCGTAGCATTAGTTTCACGCGGCAGTCTGGCAAGCGACAAACAACAACATCATAACAACAACATCATAGCACACATGAAACAGCAAGCGACAGCATGGCTACAGGTGAGAGTGGGAAGTTTGTTCCCAAGAAAGGAATAAAATCCTCTGTTGTTTGGAACTGGTATGTGTTTGCTGCTACAGACGTGGAGGAAGAGATCCCACGCTGCAACACTAAAGCCCATCGCAGTCAAAGGCAGCAGCACCACAATCTATTCCAAGACCTGGGGGAAACCTTTCATTACTGTTCCCTTCACTCCGTAACACCAAACATGAACAGGCCCCCCCAACACTTGTGCACATTCTCACTTGCTGTTGCGTGGTGCATGCTCATTCCTCTTACACACGCAGCGTGCTGACACACATACACAAAGTCATTCTACAGCACGTATATAGTTAGTTTATTAGTTAGTAGTTAGTTGTTACTTTTATTTGTCAATAAAGAATAGTGCGTTGTAATTATTACTTGTACCGACGGCGGCCGCCGGGGGATTTGGTGTTCGGCGGTGGCCGGGGGTGGGGGGGTCCGCGACTCCTGCTGCTTCATCAGCGCGTTGATCAAAAATCCCACACCATCCCAGCTCTAGTTTATATCTTGTGTGACACAAAAAAAAAGCGACTTCTCCAGTACCGACAGCAGAACCGTTGAGGTCAGATCTTACGGATACTGCGGTCTTGAAAAATGTTGCCTCGGGTAGCCAATGTGCAGAAGTAAGCAATTGACCTCATCGCACGTTCGATCCTTGCTTTGCCCACCCATGTGTTGAAGTGTCCCTGGGCAAGACACTGAACCTCACATTGCTCCTGGTGGTTATAGGTTGGCGCCAGTGTTCAGTGGAGCCACCATCAGTGTGTTAATGTCTGTGTTAATTTGTGAATATGACTGTGACTGTAAAGTGCTCTGGGCCTTCTAAGAAGATAGAAAAGCACTAAGTACACGGCATTTACCTTTTTTCTGGATCTTACTTATTTTGTTTTTTTTTTAATTAATGTTATTCAATTTTAATTGCAGAATGTAAAGCACTCTCTGATTTTATCTTTAAAAAGTATATTTTTTCCTCTTTTACATTAAACCTCAGATGAATACAAATGAGCTTGATAAGTTTTACTTTGTGCATCATTGTTTCTGACATTGCAAAAACATACAAAACTTGAAAATCTTTCCTATTTGTTTAGAAATTTTGCTGCTTTTCTGTGTCTCTGCACACAGAATTATTGTTATTTAAGAAGACAATGTAACCTTGTCAGGGGAGCCAAGCCACAAAAACAGACGGAAAAGATGTGATAAAAATGTTGCTTAAATAACATTTACTATTTATAAACCAACACAAAAATGACTGCTGGAGTCAAAATATGTATAACTAAGGTTAGATAACCTTAAACAGCAGACATGCTCTCCATAAATCTCTGTGATGCCGCTGCTACCTCCCATCTCCAACACTTATCACCTGTATGTATCAGCCTTCTTTGGTATAGGGAAGGTCACAAAATCTCCAGAGACGTGTCCTTTGGCACTAACATTCCCCAGAGACATCACTGACAGATCTATTGCCCAGTCACCCCCTCTCCCAAACCCCCACTGCACTAATAACCCTCCCCCTCAACATATATTTGTAATCATAGTCTTGCTGGTACTCAACCATGAAAAGGGTGTGAAATAAGGTCCGTCTTTGAACGCGTGTCTGTGTTCAATCAATAACTGCTGTATAATGTTGGACCGAAGAAAGTGTGCAGGATATCAGATGAGTTTAAAGGTCACCGCATCTTCGCTGCACTATGGGTTAGGTTTCATTTAAACACGCCACATTAACTGGCGTCTGGCCGGTTTTCTCTTGGAAACAAATCCTATAAAATCACTAAGACTTGTATCCTCAAGGAGTCAGGATACTCAGACTTTATTATCTGCGTTCACAAAAATTCTAGAACTTGTTTTTAACAGGCTACACGTTAGCCACTTTAACGTATTCACAATACCTGTAACTTCCAACCTTGTTTAAAACGCATAGAAAAACAGACTGATACCACTAAAACAAACATTGCAGACACTAAGCTAACTCCTAACCTTGTTAGTAACATGAAAAAAAACAGTCTGACACTGCTACACGTTAGTGTATTTACAATAATACTAAACCTTGTTTGCAACGCATAAAACAAACAGTCTGATCATCAGTAAACACAACCAGATTTGATCCATAAACATATTGACTGTGGAAGAATGAACGTTTGGCATACAGAACTTGAATGTCTTAAGTACTTTGAGCAAATTCACTAGATGTTCCATCAAAACCTCCAAACAAGCAATATTATCATCTATGTTACTGTTTGAAAAGAAAGTCGGGCCTACTCTATACTCATTTTCAAGTACCTTGAGTGGGAGATGATGGCACAAGTCAGCATCACCATCACCCAAAGCAAAAGGATTCCACGGTGACCTCAGTCTTTTTGTCATTGACTGTCTTGGAGTGAGTGTGATGTCCCCCATAGAAATTGGCTTAATTCCTGCTCTAACCAAATGAAGCACATTCAGTCGTCACTTTTTCGCAATACAGACATCCCCATGTTGGAACCAGACGATGTCAGTAAGCAATGATTGGTCCGAGTCAGTGTGAGTCAACGTTTCTATGGCAACCACTCTCACCAATCAGAAGTGAGCTTGTTGGTTGTCCACACCCCTACCACAGAAACTGGGCTTGGGAGAGTCTGTGAAAAGTTTCTAACGTTTGAGGTGGGGGCCAGCCGACAAGAATGATTAAGTAGCAGCTGTTTATTTCTCAATAGAAGTCTATGGGATTTTGGAGCTGCTGCATACTTCCTGTTTAAAATCCAAGAGGGGATGTGTCAATCAGTCCAGTTCTCTTATACAGTCAATTGTCTGTTTACTCATATTTGCAAAAACAAAACAGAAGAAAAACTATCAAGTGTTTAATAGTCTGAATGCATTTATGTGGCACAGACATTTAGAAACTCCAATAACTCTCCAGGAGTGGCTTCATTCCAAACATGTTTGCCGTTCGCACAGCCAAGCAAGCGCTCACCTGATGTCTAAGCCATCTGCCACCTGTCTACTGAACAACACTGCTAGCCTTCACAGAGGTATCACTGGATGCACCTGTGAGACAAACGCCACACAAACAAACAAACAAACACAACACAACACAATGAACGAACGCCACATGGAAGTTCCTGTTTCTGGCGCTCAGTCTGAGGTTTTACATGGAAACATTGCACGGTCCCTTAAGAGCAAAGGAGAAACTGGAAATCACCCTGAGGACATGTATGCAGAAATGAAGTTCAGCTGTAATGAATCTGTACTGAACAGAGCAGAAAACATTTCCAACGCTTTGATCAAAAAGGTGCTTCTAGAGCAGAAGTCGCCCTGCAACCCCCCCTTTCAATGATGCATCTCCATCTGATGAGGGAAGGGGCAATCAACAGAAATCTGAGGGTATATCTAACATCAGAGAGGGATTCTTAGTCCTTCGGGGTCCTGAGAGGGATGTCTAGGGTTGAGGAGAAACAGCCGGACACTATATTATAGAGGGTGGGTGCTGATCCCCCAACTAAACCACCACCCCCAACCGAAAAGTCGTTTTGCCCCCCCAACAGAAGCAGCATTTTCGACTTAAATCTGTCTTGATGAGTGAAGCTGTGGGGCGGGATTCTGTGAAGGCGCGTGAGAGAATGCTGGAGGGGAGGTGACTGTTGCTGGAAGGGACAGGTGTCAAAAAAAAATGTCTCCGTACATCCACATGATGGAAATAACCCTTCCAGGATGATACAAATGTTCCCTCAGAGAGCTGAAAACCACTAACTCCTTCCGCGTGACACAAATTCGCTCCCAACTTGCCTCCCCAACAGACAATAGCGACACAGTTGCCGGGCTCGCGCTCCCCCACACCCACAGCATCTGCAGGCGACAGCAGCACTCACCGCGGAGGGAAGAAGAAGCGGCGTTCCGCCGAAAAGGTGACTCCATTCAACACACACACGAAAAATGGAGGGCAGGCGGGCGCAAAAGGAGCTCGTGCGAAGTAACCCCCCTCCACCACCACCTTTTACTCCTTCGTTACCCCACGGGCTCCGCAAAGCAGAGCCGCGGCCGTCGATTTGTGATGTGGATCACGCAGCGCGCGAGCCCATGAGGACTGATGCTGTCGGGGGCGGGGCCAAGCCGCTCCAGCCGAGCGTGGCTAATTGTGTGAAGGGGCTGTGTGTGTCACGAGCCCCTCTCGCCTCGCGCAGCCTCCGCACACACGCATACACGCCAGGAACATTCAGGAATATCTGTTTTCTAATTTCTAAGAGAAAGTGGAATCAATCAGTGCTGTTTAATATTCATGAAGCGTCACAGGTGCTCAGGTGTTTGATTGGATGAGCGCGGAAGGTTATTTTGGTGCTTGGTAGTAAACTGTCTCCAGAAAAGGATTTCCGTCTTTTTTTTTTCTGTCAAAAAAATGAAAAAATTCCCACGGACATTATTAGCGTTGAGCACGTTTTATACAAGCTGTAGTAAACTACAAATTACTGGTTAACAAAGTAGTCTCTTACTGTCTCAGAATTATGACGTTTTACATGAATGTACAATTACTTTTGAGTCATTATTATCAAATACTTGCAGAGGTGGAACATAATGGTTAGTGAGCGTATTGTACCTTTAACTATTTCACATATAGACGAGAGGTGTTAATGTGCAATAGTGGATTAGCCTTCTAATTTTGTTTATTTGTGGTAATAATTGGAAAACCAACCCCTCAGCTTTAGTCAATGTAGCCTTTAAAAATGAAAGTAGGCTTTTTACTTTGAAAAACGAATAAAAAGATTGTCCAAATACAGAGCTGAGCACAGGGCTAAGAAGCGCACACCAACTACATTCTTGTTGTTCAGCGTTTGCCAAATCACAGAATCAGTGAAAGCTGATTCGCACAGGTACTTCCTTCCAAACACAACCGTGTATTTTATCCGGCTAGGGGCCGACTCAGGAGGACCCAGACTTGTGCTCCCTTGTGGCCCTATAGTTAGACAGTAGCATGAAGGGTCTTGCCCAAGGACCTACACTGTATGAAGCTCAATGTGCCCCCTGGGAATTAAACCCTGGTTTCCCATGTGCCAGTCCTGAACCAAATCAACTCAGCTATCTAGCTGCTATGCACAAAAAACCCTCTGACTGTCTCATTTTCTCATTTTAAACAGCCAAGTTTCGTGCAAGGAATGCATAGAGAGTGAACACCTTTCACTTAAAAAGCATTAACGGGCTTCCTGCGCAATGCACACAATTTTGATATTGATATTGCGTGCGTACCACCTCTATGCACATTGCAGATTTGTCCAATATTTACCCGCAGACAGCCCATATCCACCCACAGGGGCAGCTGTGACAAAGGCTAAAATAAGACAGGATACTTCATTAGTCAAATAAATCATGATTTAAGAGAGGAATAGAAGAACGTAACAGCCCAGGATGCCATTGCTAGGGCTAGAGTTCTATTTGAGTTCAATAACCCTTTCAGCATCTTTTACTGTATGAGATGTAGTCAGGCAACTCTTACCAAAGCAACAGAAATATCCTGTTTTAGCTTGATCGCTTGCTGTGCATAGCAAAATATTTAAACATTTAAAAACAGGGATGGAGCTACAGGGGGCGTGGGGGGGTAGTTGCCCCTCTAACAAAAAGTGTTGTCCCCCACATTTGGCCTGCAGAAGTATCAGAGTTGACAAAGGTTAAGAAATCATCAATACTAGGTTCTTTAAGCATTGCAAAAATAACAAAACATTCATGTTAAAAATAACTTCAGCTATAAGAAAGGCTGTTTGAATATTATAACAATAATAAAGCTGAAATACATATTTTGATCCTTTTAATAGACATTGCCTTCAACTCTGCTGTTTTCATTTGCCACCCTTTCAAAGTATTCTGCCCCCCTCTCATATAAAATGTTCTAGCTCTGCCACTGTTTAAGAATGTTAGTAAACCAGTGTGATTCATATTTGCATAGCTTATAATCTCACTTGGAAAATATGACCCATGTGTTGAAGCAGAATAGCAACTGTTACCTGGTTTAAAATGAGGAACATCTGAGGAAAGAGAAAACGGAGAAAGCAAGAATCTTTTCCTTACATTCCTACATTCCTACCATCTCATTATGCATCAAATATGAGGAATTCTTTGTCAACTAAATGCTTATTTTTTCAAAAACATATCCAGACAACTGCCAATTGCCACAATGCATTTTCCAAAATAATAAACAATAATAAATATAGGACCACAAGTAAACAGCAAAGTAGTTTGGGGCATATTTCACAACCTAGAACTGATAGGATTGATTTTACAAGACTAAACATTAATTTAACTGAGCAAAAGATTTTCTTGGTATCCCTTAGGTGTCCAGGAAGGACTGGACTTGCACTTCTATGACCTGGATGCTTGAATTAAAGGCATTGTGAATACACTGCTGTCAAATCTGGGACAGACACATTGACATGACATCACATTGCTCAACTCTGCTACAAGAAATTAGAGAAGAAACACTAGTGTGCTCAGTGATCCAGATTCAGCCCACACGCCACATTACACTCCCAGCTTAGAGTTCCTGTCAACCAATTGTTTGCTTTTTGAATTCCGTTAGTTCAATCCGGCCCTACTATATCATGTGTGGCCTTCAGCCAAATTCAGCATTATGTAGGGTTCTAAAAGCAACACGCGCATTAAAAAGCACAAAATATGATTTGTTAAAGGTGTTTTATAGTGTGATTGAAGTGTGGAATTAAAGAGTAGTGGCCCTGATGACAGCTATACTTGTTAACATCCAAATTTTGAGTGTAAATACTCACATTCCCTGAAAAAAGGAAGAGATTTTCCCCAAATTAATAGGTGAGGCATTCCACAAAGTTAAAAAAAAGTCTGTCCCTCTCTTCCTTCAAGCTGTATGTAATGTAATTGGTCATCAAGCTATGTATTTAAACAGCTTAATAAATGCACTGAAATGAAAATTATAAATAATAATGAAAGTATGTGTTTTAATTAGAAATATTAATGTTTTGTTCATTATACACCACCTATTTTGTCATGTCCCTTGTGGTCTAAATGAAAGTTTAATTTGCAAATACCAGCCAACTTTACTAGAAAAAAGTCATCATTTTTATATTGTTCTAAAGCTCTTTTTATTCTCTTTTGATATTAATGATTATTTTGTTTTAAAATTAATATTACGTTTTTAGTTAAAATAATTTTATTTTGTCCCCATAACACACAATGATTCCACCCCTTAGGAAGATATTATCCACAAATGAAATGCAACAGAGAGGATAAAACCATAATGAACCGTGTGAAGAAATTGTAAACAAACAACCATACAGCAAAAATGTTAATAGAGCATGATACAAAAGCGTTAGCATAAAAGCTGCAATTGTACATTGGATTTGGTGGAATTTCTTAAATTATAATCCCACTCCAAGTATATCTATTATTTTCTTGTTTGCATAGGTTGTGCAAATACTTTTTTTGTGCACAAGACAAATAAAATACTACAGGGGTATGTGTCAGTCACTTGGAAAAATCCAATGTACATGTATGGTGTTCTGCCTAATATTGACTCACAGGAATGGAAACTGCTCTGATAGCTGGGACTTCTGCTGATCATGAGAGCCAGACGTCCAAGAAACAATATTTGCAGGAAGCACAAAGCGAGACTAAAAATGTTTGTTTCACCAAAAGTTTATTGTTTTAATGATTACATCAGAGAAAACCCATATTCCCATATGACCATGCTAAGAGGTTCAGTTTTTTTTAACAACTGCTTCTATACACTTAAAAAGTGTTGCTTTGAACCACTTCAACAGAAAAACACATTACTCTGTACTTTGTATGCAACATAATCCGACTTTATAACCAAACATTTGTTCTCTGTTTTAAGAATGACTGTTTCTTGGCTTAACCAGCTCATTAAACATGCATGTGTTCGTAGGAAAATTAAAAAAAGAAGCCACGTTTTATATGCACATATATATCAAACACATGGTTAATTTGCCCCATTTTACATGACATACTCTGGAGCTATTTGCAACAGCAATTTAATTTTTTCTTTTGTTGCATGTTGCAGCTCCATATGTGGAGTTGCTCATGGGACAAGACAAAGACCCACACAGGCACACCAACACACAGGAATGTTAGCTTTTCTGGCATCACACAGAATGCATGCCTGCTGTTAATCTCTATCTGCCAAAGGAACTTTATTCTCTATAAAGCTTTTCCTGGTCTTATTATACCTGAGTGAAGTCTGAACAAACTAACTATATACATTTTAATAATATAGGTTCTTCTTCATATTTTTTCCTACCTATTTATTTAATCTGGAAACAGTCACAGAAAATATCCATATGAAGTAAAAATGTCCTGTTAAAATGGACTTTTTTTTGCTTGTTTTTATTGCTTTTGTTACATTTTTGCAATTTATTGTAGTTATTTTTATAAATCCATAAAATCTTGGACATTGACAAAATTATAAATTAATGTCATTATAAATTACATTAAATATCTACCTGATCTAGTTGTATTTAGGAGGATTACTATACAAAAGCACATGTGGAAGCATTTAAAAGAAATAGCATGCCTCTTAAAAATCTAATAGCTGAGACAAACACAAGAATTAATACAGGAGTGAACCTAGAATAGACCCTTGTAGGACTCCACAAGTGAGTGGGGCAGTATTGTTCCAGCTAAAAAGAATGAAAAACAGGACCGGAATTTGTTCAGAACAGGGCCTTTATTACCCGCTGAGAGCTCTAAACAATCAGTTCAAATCTGATGGTCAAAAGTGAAATGCTGCTGTGGGGTCTTAGAGAACTAGAAAACTGACCTTTAAAGCTAAAAATGTCCTGAATCGTTTCTGGAAAATCAGTTTTCATGGCTTTTGCTAAATGCACAACTGCTATGCTTCTCTATAATGTTCAATGTGACTTTCATACTCAGCAAAACTGTTCTTTCTGCAAAATCTGAATACCAGAACAACGGGAAATGTTTCTGGACCTAAAGGGTAGATGGAGACTTCTTCTAAAACCTTTGAAAAAAATGATTTTAGATAAAAAAAGCTTGACAACAGACAAGGACTCATTTTTCTGCACTATTAGGTGAATTTAAAACCCTTTATGTTTTTTTTTTTAAACAACAGTTCACTTTATAAACCAGAGTGCATTATAAATGCATTACTTTTGGTTGTGTTTACTGATGTTGAACCGAAATGGGCTCTGTCGAAATGTTTGGTTGGATGATTTAGTAAATATGCTAACACGGCCAACATGTAGCGGTGTCAGAATGTTTTTTTATGTGTTATTAACAAGGTTAAGAGTAATCGCAGTTACAGTGAAATTTGTTTTAGCAGTATTAGTGGTTTTTTTACATGTTGCAAAGGAGATTGGGAATTACTCGTATTTTAATTACACTACACTGCAGCTAATGTTTCAAACACAGCTAACGTGTAGCGTGTTTAAAAAATGTTGTAGAATTACTGTGAACGCAGGTAATAAATTTCTGACTGAATGACAGACATATCAATGACTCTTTTGTCTCGCTTTATGCGCCTCACAGTTTGGTGCGTCTTATATATGACATAAGTTTGAAATTAGACTTTTCAAATTAGCCTTCTGATCCGGCGCGCCCTGCAGTGCCGAAAATACGGCAATAAATAAACACAACCTTTGTACGGTACTTTGTCTCCTTTTAAATCAAACCTATGCTACTACAGATTTCAAATGATATTTATTGATAATGCTTAGTTTTAATCTTTAAATTGTGTGTAGTTTGTAGTGATGACCCTCCAGATCTTTACTTATATGGTAACAGCCACAGTTTCTCTCTCCAGCTAGGTGTGTAAGCGGATTGTTAAAAGACAGAGTATTTTCTTTCTCGCATTCTGTGTCCAATCCCACTGGGGGGCCCCATTTGTGCAACTACAGTTATCGATGGAGCTTCAGAGACACACCTGGACTGCAGGGGTAGTGTGTCCGTGTTTGCATGTGTGTCCGCGACCCCATTATTAAAGACTCGTATTGATTGAGAGGGTGTTTGGTTTCTCTGCAGCTCCAAAGCGGTGTGCTCGTCTCCATGGTAACGCAGCAGACTGGTGGTGAAGCGCTGGCCTTGTCTCGAATCAATTCTAGAAAGACGCTGCCATTCAAATATGCACGCAGGAGTGCACACGCGCTTACAAACCAAAGGCCAGACAATGAAGAGGGTTTAAGTGTACTGTTGTCTGTGTCTGGAGCTGCACATGCGTTCTTTGACTACTGCTTAGCAGTAGCTACTGTGCTGCAACCACAGATGTTTTTCAAGGAGATAAATTGCATGAGATTTAAATCATGTTTTAGAATTTCTTACATTGAATTATCAGCAGTAATGACTTTTCCCACTGAGTTACCTGAGTCTACAAATCTTCTTGTACCAGAACCCAGGTGCTCATCACCTGCTTCAACTCCCAGCTTTCTGCAAACATCATGGTTTTGTCTAGTCACATTGGGTTGGGCTTTTCCTCTCTATCAGTTCTCTATTATTGGTTCTTCTGACATTTATGTCTGTACTCTCCCTGTATTTATTTTTCCCCCTGCAGTCTGGGTTCTTTTTTGTGTGGAGTTTGCATTTTCTTCCGCGCGTGAGTGGGTTTTCTCCAGGGACTGCTCCCTTCCTCTTACAGTCCAAGAACATGCTTCACAGGTTAATTGATAACTGTAGTCCTTTAGGTGTGAATATGTGTGTAGCTTTGTGATGGAGTGGAGCCTTTGCCCTGAAACAGCTGGGATAAACAACAGAAATAGCTATGACCCAGAACAAGACAGATCTGTAATAGAAGATGAATTTTATTTTGTTATTTTTAACCAAAATTAAAATATTTTGATTTTTCTTTTAGACATATCACCTGTATGATCTCTTCAGGAGCTGGTTTAGCTCGTGCTTGTTTGCGGCGCCTTCCGTCTGTGAAACCAGGGTTCGACTCCGGGCTGCTCCCTGTTCCCTTCTCTATTTCTATGCCGGCCCCAAGCCCGGTTGCTTTGAGAAGGTTGCGTCAGGAAGGGCATCCGGCGTAAAACATTGCCAAGTTTACCATGCGACTAGTTCGCTGATGCGACCCCTGATGGGACAAGCCGAAAGAGAAACACAACCTGTATGATCTCTTCATAAGCTCAACAGTTGCTTTTTATTTTATTTTGAAATTAATTTGCACTAACTACACAAAATTCTGTGGTTATGCAAACCGATTGTTTCAGCAGCTGTCCGAGTGTCTGGTTTCAGACAATCTTGGAGGTGGACATGCTGGATGTGGAGGTCTTGGGCTGGTGTAGTTACACGTGGTCTGCGGTTGTGAGGCCGGTTGGATGTGCTGCCAAATTCTCGGAAACGCCTTTGGAGACGGCTTATGGTGGAGAAATGGACATTCAATTCCCTAGCAACAGCTCTGGTGGACATTCCTGCTATCAACATGCCAATTGCACGCTCCCTCCAAACTTGCGACATCTGTGGCATTGTGCTGTGTGATACAACTGAAGATTTCAGAGTGGCCTTTTCTTGTGGCCAGTCTAAGGCACACCTGTGCAATAATCATGCTGTCTAATCAGCATCTTGATATGGCACACCTGTGAGGTGGGATGGATTGTCTTGGCAAAGGAGAAGTGCTCACTATCACAGATTTAGACAGATTTGTGAACAATATTTCAGAGAACTGGTTATTTTGTGTATGTGGAAAATGTTTCACATCTTTGAGTTCACACCATAAAAAATGGGAGCAATAACAAAAGTGTTGCGTTTATATTTTTGGCCAGTGTATGTAGCCAGAAGAGGAAACAAGTCTGTATACCCCTGTACTGTTCCTCAGTCCGGAAAAAGTACAGGTTTCTGTCAGGAGGGGGATCCGGCATAAAGAATCTCTTCCAAACCACCTGTACAAATCAGTGAATGATTCATTGTAGCAACCTTTAAAGTGATATGCCGAAAGGTGAACACAGTATTTGACATGTATTCAGGGAAAAAAAACAATTAAATCTGCATTAATCTGCAGAAGAAGAAGGAAGAGGGCCGTTGCATTTGCACCGGTAAATGAAGTCAATTTTCATCCATTTTCTGATTTTTTTTCCTCTTCCATCCAAAGGAAAATGAAAAAAAAGGAACCTCCTCCCCTCTTGTGAACACGTCTTGATGTAAACCACTGCAACTAAATAGAAGCAGGTGCTATGGGGGTTATGATGTCAGAGGAGTGTGAGGTTTAACAGTTCCCGCGGCAACGATTTCAAAACTGGAGATCTTTTTTTTTTCCTTTCTTCTTCTTCTATGGGATGATGACAGATGCAAATGAGCTCAGAAATGTGAGAGCTGAATCTCAGTTTCATGCATCTGTTGAGAAGACCAAAAACCGAAATCTGCATATCTCATTTCTAAAACCAACCTCGGGCAAAATTAATTAAAATTCCAAACCCATTTGCAAAAAACAGGAGCAGCCTGACCCAAAATTATCTGCTAGATGCTGTCGGATCCTTTCAGGTTGTCCAACCGTCTAAAAATATTTCATAAAGCAGATATTCAGGTGAAAAATAATTAAAGTACCCTATCACTCTTTAGGGCTGACTCACTCTCCAGCCTCAGGGTGGTCTCTCTTGAACTGTGAACCTTCTGGTCCAACTGAAAGTATGCCAAAGGATTAGGCACGCTCAGTGCACTCAGATGCTGCTCATGCACACAACTTTGCCCGCCTATAAAAGAAAAATAAATGTTGCCTCTGTTATCTATGAAAGATTGCAGAAAAACTCATGCAGGCAAACAAAGGATGCAGTCCTAGTAAGAAACAGCCCAAATCTGACATTTGGTCCAGAGATTTGATTACTAACGTCGGCACGGAGGCTGTAAAATATCCTTCCCTTGAGGATGAATAATGCAGACGTACATCTGCAGGAGATAAATAATCCAACATCGAGTTCCTTTAACCTGTTCTCCACATTTTCTCTCATGTTTTTCACCTTTTACGCTCCCAAGAGTGAACGACGTGATGGACTTTTAGCGCTCATTCATCTGGACAGGACTGCATGTCGGACAGCCTCATCAGCAGGGCGTCCAGTTCAGCCAGCAAAGGCCACCATCTTTCCACACATAAACTAGCAAACAAATGGAACATAATATTTGACAGCAGCAGTAAAATACTTGTTTTCATTATGCATGCATGCATTAACCAGGCTGAATGCGAGCTCGCCCGAACTCCACGGTGAGACATCAGTAATCTGTTCATGCTGCTGAGCTGAGTCCATCTGCTGCAGGAAAAACAACACCATGCTGCTGGGAGATGGTTATCTCTGAAAAGGATGAAATTAGATCTTAAAGAGAGCTTAAAATTATGAAGACGTAGAAACGAAATCCAGATTATCTTTTAGGAACAGCCTGATCAGAACCTCTGTTTTCTATTTGATTCATTCCATAAACCAGAACCATGTTAGCAGAGATGAATCTGCAGAGTTTTGTTCTGACTTTAGTGGAAGTCATTCTTATTGTCACAACACTGCAAAGTTTTTTAGTCAGTCATTCCTTCTCATCAAATCCATTTTTAAACATCTGACTCTACAAATGAGCTGAATTACATCACCAGCTAATTTAAGAGAAAGTAGTTGTATTTGACGTAACGCTATCAAGTAATGAATATATTTTATTAGAAATAATTGCATGACCTCAAAAGTTAACTTACAAATAACCACCCTTGCTCAATAATAGCCAGGACAGGCTCCAGCAACCCTGTGACCACAAAGGGATACAGTGGGTTAAATAGATGGATGGATTTATTAAAGTGTTCATGTTCCTTGTAAACTTTATTTGTCATCTTAAATTCAAAATAAAAGATATTTGCTGTTCTAGCTGTGTTTTATTTTGCAAAAAACTAATGTACAGCAAAAACTAATCTCCTTTATGAACTGTAAATGTAATAACCTGATAAAGTTGTCAGCATTACTTTGTTATTTGCTTCGAAGTTTAATAGCAGTAGTAGAACTGACTTGCTCCTTCTCTACTTCTGTGCCGGTCCCAAGCCCGGTTGCCTTGAGAAGGTTGCGTCAGGAAGGGCATCCGGCGTAAAACATTGCCAAGTAAACCATGCGACTTGTTCGCTGTGGCGACCCCTGATGGGAAAAAGCCGAAAGAAAACAACCAGTAGAACTGACTCGCTGTTTTTAAGCAGTTTTCATCTTGCCCCCTTTGATTGGAGTCTTACTCTGCATCTGGGTTCTTGAGCTCCAAACAGCTCCATCCTGTTATCCGGTGGCTTACCTGACTCGCGTCTCACGAGACTTGAGTCGCAACTAAGTCGTGAGCTGTGAGTCACGACCTACACGACCTACACGACCTATCTTTTACAGACATTTTCAAGTCACGTTTTTATTTTGAGTTAAAGTTCTGTTTAGATCTTTGGATTTCTGCTTGTGATTCTCCTTGTATGAGTTTCAGCTCCTGCAGCAGTTATTGTTTCACTCCAACCGCTCTGTCTATAGAAGTCTATGCTTTTTATTGACAGACTCTTAGTCTTATCATGTTTCAGCTTTGGCTTTATGTTAAGTGATGATGTTTTGTTTTGTTTCTCTGTTCTCTGTTCTCTCTGGTCTCTTTTACAACCATTTCTTCCTCACAATAAGTCTTCAACTCCTCCTATTTTGACACTGCAATACTCTGACATGGTGGTATTCAGCTAAGTGCAAATGCAGTAAAGGGAGTAAAGTAGAAACGAACCAGAATATGATGTAGCTGCAAAATGAAAAAGATGAAACAAACAATGTTAGAAGTAAATAGTTACGTCATACTTCTCAAGAATTAAGGTAAACTCTGACAGCTCAAGTGTTTTAGTTTATTCTTCTATCTTAGGTTATTAATTAATTATGGTAGATTTTTTTTGATCTGTGGTTTAATGCTTTCATTTCTTCATCTTCTTAACCGTGTTGTCCCTGTCAGGGTCACGGGGCTGCTGGTGCCTATCCCAGCCTCTCGTGGGTGAAGGCAGGGGACATGTTGGACAGCTCGCCAGTCTGTCGCAGGGCCACAAATCACAAACCCATACACACTCAAATTTACAACTAGGGACAATGTAGAGTAACCAATTAACCTATGAAGCATGTTTTTGGAAAAATGAATCATCACAGCATGTTTTTGGACAGTGGGAGGAAGCCGGAGTCTTCTTGCTAACCTCTGCGCCATAGTGTATGTTTTTGCATTGCATTTTATTTATAAATACTAGATTATATATTGGCTGTTTTTTTAATACTATTTTTATTACATGTATTAACGATTTTCCTATTCTTTCTATTTTATTTTCTCTTGACATGTGGACACAAGAAAATATAATAAGAAACTGATGATTATGCAACATTGAAACAAAATCCAAATATCAGAAACTTTTACATTAACAAAGGATAAAAGTTATTCAAAAATGATATACTAAATGCATTATCATATACATAATGTATATTTATTGCACTTATTATATGTAATAAGATGCTGATAAGTAGCATGCAGATAACAAAAACAGGTAAAGTTGTCACATAAACTGCCTTAAACTTCTATTGTAAAACCTGGAGTCAAAATGTTCTTACTAAGAATGAAGTGAGAGAAAATCCTGCTGTTTCCTCTTTACAGTCAGTTTTAGTGAAAGAGAATGGTCAAAAAAAAGAAAGGACAACAAGGGCATTTTTAAAGGAAATAAAGGAGAATCAAAGAAGAGGGGATATGACGGTAATGAATCATGAAAACGTGATCAGCTATAATAAATTAATAAAGTAGCAATAATCTGAGCTTCACAGCTGCTGCTAATTTTGAAGGATCTGAACTTGTAAAAAAATAAACAGGGAAGAAGCAAACATGCAACAACAAAAATTAGAGGAAAAATGAAGCATCACAGCTAAAGCTTATGTAACCGTACTCTCATCCTTTTCTTGAAAGAGTTTGTTTTTAAATGAACAAGCAGGAAGGTCACTTAGGAATCCAGCAAGAACCCCTAAAGTCCCCTCTGACATTTAACGTCCTCCACAAAGGGCATGTAGACTCTCTGTCTCTATCAGGACTTCATGCAAGCAGAAGTATTTGTCCATTAAAGACCCACTCTGATGAAAACAGTGTTTTTTAGCATGTTCTTGTGGCGCTTTTCTGATGAACGGGGACGTAGATAAAGAAATTAAGCTAAAAAATAAATCCGCCACAAGCTTCCTGCTCCGCTCCATTCTGATGCATCCATTTGCAGATCCATCTATGTCTTCCTTTTCCTCGTCTGAGCTGGATTCTGGCTCAAAACTGTACAGCTACGTGGCGCCAATATTGCTTGCCATTTTTGTTCCACCGCTAATGTTAGGTTGAGGGTGTGAGGGACTCTAAGCTAGCGGGAGAAAGGGTAAACAGATGGTTGGCAGGAAGAGGGGGGGGGGCTTGTTCCACGCCAACAGTCTCACAAGTGAAGTGAATTTCTGTGTCGACACAGGTTTGTTGATTTTGCTTAACAAGGGCATATTCCCAATTAAAAGACCACTGGGAACGCTTTTCTTATAGATGATTGGATTGGGACTTCAGGTTCAGTCAGGCTCCCAACCTTGAAGTTTTATTCGTACCCGTTCAAATCTTTGCTTTACTTCCTGTAAAATGGCTCGTGTACATGATTTTTTGGGGGGGGTAATGTGACTTAATCTGCACACATTTGTACAGGACCATGCAAGAAAATGGCTTTAATATGATTTATTTTAGCCTCTTAAGTGGTTTCTGCAGCTGAATGTTACATACAAATAAATCAAATATGACCTATTGGTAAAATGCAGTAAACAGTTGGCCAACAGTAGATTGATAAGGCAAAATAATAGTGTCTTCAATTCAAATCAGACTAAATTTAAGTAAATGTAATTTTGCAGGCATACCATAACTGTGAAGAGAAGGATGACACATTTCTACAAACCTCTTTCTTGGCTGCTCAGCAGAACAATGGCGGTGCTGCAATAGAACCGTTCTACAGACGCTTTTGTTTTTGGGTGCATAAGGTTCATGCCTGCTTTGTCTTTGTGAGAACCACTCACATGTGTGTGTGTGTGTGTGTGTGTGTGTGTGTGTGTGTGTGTGTGTGTATCGGCATGCAGCAGTAGTTCACTGCTTTCCATTTTAATGGCAATTCCAACAGAGCCTTTCCCATCTCTCAGTCCCCATGGCAACCAAGCGGGTAAGCAGACATGTTTGTCTCGAGGGCCCTGGCCTTCTTTTGCATACCACAGTAATACACGCATGCACACACACATGCACACACACATGCAATCAACAGCCCTCTTACTGCCCAAACAAACCTGTCAAAATGATAATTAGGACAAAACAGATTCAGTGATTCTGAAACAAATGTAACGTAGGGGTGTGTGTGTGTGCATCTCAGTGGTGCCCCTTCTCTTTCTCTGAGCACAGGGATTTCCTTGCAATTATTCCTCCCCCTCCTTCAAACCAGTGCCAGGGAATTCCCAGTTAAACGCTGAAAGGGCTATTCCAGCTCTTCTCTCAAAGCCCCTTTCAAGTAGCACCCTGACCCCAACCAAGAGATACCAAAAGGCACTAAAAGCTCATGACATAACACGATTTCCTGTCAATATGTTTCACATTCCTCCCCAATAGTGTGCTGCGCGTGCCAGTGTAGTGGATTTATTTTAAAGGATGGGAAAATATTGGGCAAACCTCAAACCTCTGTTTCAGTTCCTGCCTGACATCCAACATGCCCCAGAGAGATCACACCTTTTCCTGAACCACACGTCATATTAAAGGTTTGCCTAAACACTGGAGAAGCTCTACAGCTTTATGAACATTATTTCTTACTCTCAGCAGAAACGAGGAATTGGACTTGTTCTGGACTGAGAGGTCTGAGGTCTTTCCAGGTATCTGTTGTAGCCACTCCTCCAGCTTGGGGGTTACTGCCCCGAGTGCTCCAATTACCACAGGAACCACTGTCACCTTCACTTTCCAGGCTTTCTCCAGTTCTTCTCTGAGTCCCTGGTATTTCTCCAGTTTCTCATGTTCCTTCTTCCTGATGTTTCCATTGCTTGGCACTGCCACATACACCACAACGGCTTTCCTCTGTTCTTTATCCACCACTACAATGTCTGATCTTTGCCCTCTCATTCTCTACCACCTTCTGAGGTGTTTCCCATTTTGACCTTGGGGTTTCCAGTTTATATTCTGCACACATGTTCCTGTATATTATTCCAGCCACTTGATTGTGGCGCTCCATGTATGCTTTCCCTGCCAGCATTTTACATCCTGCAGTTATGTGCTGGATTGTTTCAGGTGCCTCTTTACACAGCCTACACCTTGGGTCTTGTCTGGTGTGGTAGATCTGAGCCTCTATTGCTCTGGTGCTCAGGGCTTGTTCCTGAGCTGCCAGGATGAGCGCTTCAGAGGGTGTTCTAAGTTCTGACAATCAGTGGCCGTTTCACCTTGCTGCCTGTGCCCACTATCCCTCCCCTTTCCTTTCACACACCTTTGCAGCTCCTGTCAAAGACGGGAGCGTGAAGTTGCTGGGACGGCAATTCGCAGGTTTACGGCTGGTTCAAACTCTGTGATATAACAAATAGTAAACCGATAGTGGCGCAGATTTTTTTTCTCCAAGCACCACTACTTATGCTGCACCCTGGCATCGCATCACGCCCTAGAAGGACTGGTCTAATGAAACTTTTTTTTTATAATTAAAAATTAGTCTGTGAGCCAGATGTGGCCATCAAAACAGCCAGATTTGGCTCGCAAGCCATGGGTTGTATGGTAAGGAGCTTTCGTGTTTTTACATCCGTGGTCTGTATCTCTTTCTTTGGGCATCTTATTATTCCTGCAGGGTATCTGATAACTGGCAGTGCGTAGCTGTTTATTGCCCGGGTCTGACAGTGAGCACTTCTCCTCTGGCAAAACAATCCATCCCACCTCGCAGGTGTGCCATATCAAGATGCTGATTAGACAGCATGATTATTGCACAGGTGTGCCTTAGACTGGCCACATGAAAAGGCCACTCAGAAATCTACAGTTTTGTTTTATTGAGGGGGTCAGGGGACTCAGACAACCAGTGAGTATCTGGTGTGACCACCATTTGCCTCATGAAGTCCTTCGCATAGAGTTGATCAGGTTGTCTATTGTGGCCTGTGGAATGTTGGTCCACTCTTCTTCAATGGCTGTGCGAAGTTGCTGGATAGTGGCAGGAACTGGAACACGCTGTCCTATACGCCGATCCAGAGCATCCCAAACATGCTCAATGGGTGACATGTCCGGTGTGTATGATGGCGATGCAAGAACTGGGATGTTTTCAGCTTCCAAGAATTGTGTACAGATCCTTGCAACATAGGGCCGTGCATTATCATGCTGCAACATGAGTTGATGTTGTTGGATGTATGGCACAACAATTGGCCCCAGGATCTCGTCACGGTATCTCTGTGCATTCAAAATTCTATCAATGAAATGCGCCTGTGTTCTTTGCCCATAACAGATGCCTGCCCATGCAACCACCACTGCCATGGGCTACCGATCCACAGCGGTGACATCAGAAAGCTTAGCTCACCCGGCGCCACACACGCTGTCTGCAAACCAGGATTCATCGGCGAAAGTACCTGTCAACGTGCCAGGCGCCGCCGCATGTGAGCATTTGCCGCTCAAGTCGATTACGACCGAACTGGAGTGAGGTGAGACCTCGATGTAGGGGCAGCAGGCATGCAGATGAGTTTCCTAGGAGCCAGTTTCTGACAGTTTATTGCAGAAAATTCTGTGGTGCCTACCAAACCCGATTGTTTCAGCAGCTATCCGGTGGCTGGTCTCAAGGCCCGATCTTGGGAGGCTGACATGCTGGATGTAAGAGGACCAGGCTGGTGTAGTTACACGTGGTCTGCAGTTGTGAGGCCGGTTGGATGTGCTGCCAAATTCTCTGAAACGCCTTTGGAGACGGCTTATGGTGGAGAAATGGACATTCAATTCCCTAACTTAACCCGCTCTGGTGGACATTCTGCTATCAACATACCAATTACAGTCCCTCAAAACTTTACGACATCTGGCATTGTGCTGTGTGATACAACTGAAGATTTCAAGTGGCAGCACTACTTGGCCAGTCTAAGGCACACCTGTGCAATAATCATGCTGTCTAATCAGCATCTTGATATGGCACACCTGCGAGGTGGGATGGATTGTCTTGGCAAAGGTGCTCACTATTACAGATTTAGACAGATTTGTGAACAATATTTCAGAGAACTGGTTATTTTGTGTATGTGGACAATGTTTCACATCTTTGAGTTCATACCATAAAAAATGGGAGCAATAACAAAAGTGTTGCGTTTATATTTTTGGTCAGTGTATGAAGGCTCTTAAAGTCCTGTTGATGTTGTACAGCTCCAAGCATTCAGTGATCCACGTGTGGTATTGAGTCTATGCCACACACAGACACACACATTTATACAGTATACATATATAATTATCTACTCTAGTCATCTAATCTAGTCTAGTCTATTCTTGTCAAGCCCAGCACAGGTGAACAAAACACAACACGTTTACATGGAGACCTCACATCTCCAGTATCTATTCACTGTTTGCCTGAGTCCAGTCTCTTTATTCCATATGTCAAAGTCAGAAAAGACTTAAAAAAACAAAGTGCTCACTTCTACTCCACATGTCGGAGACCCATCTCTGCAGAGAAACAACAAAGAGATTCTCACTCTTTTGTTGAATATTTCATGTCCTTTAATGAGTTTTTCCTAACAAAGAAAACGTCTTCATACTTCATCCTCTGCAAATCCTGGCCAGGAAGTGTATGAATAGTTTATCAGCACAGTGGCAAACAAACTTCTATCCGCAGCTGAATTGGGTCATGCAGTGTTATTTTTTGTTGGCCCTATTAAAGTTTGATACTTAAAGTTGCTTTGATGACGTTGAAGTGAAACACGGGTTAGGCAGGATTTCTTATAGATTCTTGTGTTTGTTTCTGTTTTTAAAGCTGCTTTTAACCCTATATAAGCATTCATATTGATTTGATTCAGCCATTTCTGAGACCCCTATCTCATTAACATGATCCAAACTTTCTGTAACCCTTGTGCTGTCCTAGGCACTTTACTATTGGGAGTTGGGTCATCTAGACCCACTAGACAGTGTGGTGAAACCTCAATTCGTCCTATAAACCACGATCACTCGTGGGCAGTAGCTCATGTGTGTACTACAAGAAAACCTCCACTTTTGTACCTGACCTATATCGCCCTCTGCTGGACATTATCTATAATCGCAGGTTCTGCCACATTAACCCTTGTGCTATCCTAGGCACTTTAACGTTGGGTGTTGGGTCATTTAGACCCACTAGACAGTGCTCTGAACCTTTTTTTTTCAATTATTTGTGATCTTCACTGGTGTCCATGGATTACATGAAATCTTTCCACCTTTATCCACCTTTGTCATGGTAGGAATAACACAAGGGTATTATTAACTGCATTATTTAATTTAGGTGAACCTTGCAAGACCAAACTTCACACATAACATAAATGCATTTATATGCATGTTTTATTAATTTCATAATATTATTTTAAAATTCCACTTTTTATCCCCCTTTTATAACAGGTTTAATACATTCTGTCACAGATGTCTGCCAAAGTAACAAAATACAAGACACACGCCTATTTTTTTACCCTATAGAAAAAGCAATATTGATTTTTTAAAGTTTAATGATAAAAATAAGAAAAAGTTCATGTCACTGCATGACCTCCCATATAATTTCTTTTTCTATCCACAAGATGGCAGAATTTTTCTGTTTTTTTTTGCTCAAGTGGATTTTTCTAAATTTCTTCCTTTCTACATTGAAAATTTAGTAGACTACAGCAACCAGGTAAATGAGGATCGTAACACACTAACATGGCATCATGCATACATTTCTGACAGCTTCAAAGCAGACACACAAATGTGTCCCAGTAAAAGCCTAACAGCAGAGGCTGTACAGTCATCTGGATTCTAAAGAATCTCAGCTGAGTTTTCTGATTGCATTAACATTTCTTTTTTACTTATTTTGACAATTTTGCCTTTTTATGCATCCTTCCATCCTCTGAGGCTTCCCAAAGAATGCTGCATGCATTCACAGATGGTTTCAAACAAACACAAGTCCCCTCACCTTCATTTTTGCTCAAACAGATAAGCAAAGCTGAGAAAAAAAACTGTATGTCTTAACCCTTGTGCTATCCTAGGCACTTTAACATTGGGAGTTGGGTCATCTAGACCCACTAGACAGTGCTCTGAACCTTTTTTCTTCACTGATTTGTGATCTTCACTGGTGTCCATGGATTACATGAAATCTTTCCACCTTTATCCACCTTTGTCATGGTAGGAAGAACACGTCAATGTAAGGGTGGGGTCATCTAAGATAGCATAAGGGTTAAACATACTGACTCTGTGATGCAGGACTCTTACTCTCAGGGACAGCTGTGGTAGAATACGGCCCCTGAGCCCTTAAGGAGATATTTATATAGTGCACTGCAGTGTCATATGGTGAGTTCAAACTGTGGAAGGATAAATACATTAAATACCACATAGACTTCTGCATTGATGGACAAAGAAGATGTGACATTTCTACAAATCACAGTTCTATTTTTGTTTTGTTTTTCCCAGCAAAGTCTTTATAAAAAGTCAAATTTATCCTGCATTGTTGCTTATTTTTCATAAAACAAAAGATATTTGTAAAATGTTAAAGGTTGAGAAAAGAAAGTTGTTTTTTTAAAACTAAAACTAAAAACTTTGTGCTAAAACAGTGATGTGTTGAGCTGTCGTAGTTCATCTTTTCCAGCCAACCATGCTCCCTGCTGTGTGTCACCAAACTAAACGGGTAACGACACAGTGACACCAACGGAACAGGCATCATGCAGAGCAGGAATGAGGGTCGGCCCGAGTGAGAAGGAACCCGGGTGCGAGTGTGATGACCATTTAAGGTCACTACCTAAACCCGCGGAGCGCCTCTGAATAACTGACATACCAAGCAACATGATAACCGCAGGCTGGACACAGAGTGTGGTGGGGGGTAAGAGGGGGGGTGTCAGACGGAGATATAGAGGAACAAGTGTACACGTCTAAATATGAGACGGCAGGAATGTGAAAAATCTGGATACTTGAAGAGATGTGAGCTGAAAGGTCAGAACTACTGATAAATAAATCCATACTTTACCCTGTTCTGCTCTAAGATGCACACACACAATAAGAAAAGAGCATACAAGGTGAAAGGGAAGAGTCTGAAAGAGAAGAAATAAAAAATAAAGCTTGGCTGGACCATGATGTGTCAAAGAAGTTAACCATGAAAATGACTGATAAGACGAAGAGGGAGGGCAAAAGAACACAGATGGACAGCATTCCCTCACCACCATGGTCCTGCTGCTGCTGCTGGGTGCTCGCTCAGCAGGTCACAGACCTAATAAAAACTCAGCTGAGGTTAAACGTCTGCGACAAAATCCTGTAAACCAAGCAGACTTTATAATAATAAGGGAAAAGTCTACAAACAAATTCTTTTCACAAGAAATTTTGCAATAAATTTGAGAATCCATCAAGATGACAGCCCAAAGCTACAAAACTAAAAAACTCTGTATAGAAAAAAGAAGGAAAAATAAATGAGTGTATTTATTAGTGGTTTATTAAAAGTGCCTGTGCATGTTCTCCAACATGTGCCACAATGAAAAAAAAGTTACATTTATATATTTTATTAAAATGTCTGTTTAATAGCCCCGAAAGTTTAAAAAGATTTTTAGCAACAACCAAAACAAAAAAAGAGACTTAAGCAACTAACAAAGCTACTAAAGGAGTTCTGATCTGAAAAGTAGCCAAGAAAGACCCTAAAACAGGTAAGATATTAAAATCACTTTTTATAACCAGCTTAGGTTAAAAAATAATAACAAAAGAAGATATTTTTTAATTAAATACATCTGTGTTTGTGTCATTTCCTCACAGTTTTTGCTTTAGATTTGTCTGTTTGAGCGCATCCAAGAATTTCTTCATGTTTCTGTCACAGTTGTATGGAATCAAATCAGGATCAGCTTATAGTGAATAAAAAACCAGATGTCAATTTGAAACATAGATATTGGGGGGGGGGGGGGAATAAAAGTTAAAATTTGAACTCAAGAATACACATTGTAAACAAGCTTCAGAGCAGGATGATGCAGAGGATTCTACAAAGCTCCATGAGCTCATACTAGAAATGATACTTTCACGCTGCACTTTTGAGACTGCAGCATCATGCAGTTCCAACAGCAACCTATGGGGGCACTGTTTCCTTAAACGTGTGTTGAGCAAAAAAAGGATAAAAGAAAAAGAAAACAGGCTCATGCATTTAGTTATTCATCATACGCAACACACCGATAAGCTACTGGACCCTGTTTACAATACTTCACAGTATCTCTACTTCGGGTTCATCTCGTAGGTTCCAGCCTGGTGTTTTGTGGAGAAATCTACATTTATTTAATCTGATTCTTCATTAAAGGATGTTGTCAGATAAATAACATCAGATTAAATGAATTTTAAAAATCTGACCGTTTAGGAAATCTTTTAACGCTTAGTATTTGGTGTGGATGTTGACCTTTACCCCACATACCAATGAATACAAATGCAGTGGGACTTTTCCTGGATTTTAACAACTAATCTCAAATCTGTTAAAAAAATCGCAAACAAATGGTGAAAAAAACTGTAAGAGGACTTTAAAAGGAAATGTCATCAACTGGTTTGTTTATAGGCTCTGGAGTCAAACTGGAATTCAGGAGAGAATCAACTGACTTCCTGTTTGAAGCAGGTTTGAAAGCAAACAAAATAAAAAAAACTTGTCATTTTAGTGAGTTACTGGGTTGCTATGAAGTTCCCAACCAGCCAGGGGGGCAACAATCACAAAGCTGAAAAAATGTTTGCTTTTAAAATCCTACTCTAATCATCTTTTGATTTGTTTTAAAAGTTTTCCCCATGACTTTTTAATTGTGATTATGCTGTTTTTAGCCAAAATCAAAAACATGTGTCGTTTTGTAGGA
This sequence comes from Oryzias sinensis, assembly GCA_037389245.1. Lineage (NCBI taxonomy): Eukaryota > Metazoa > Chordata > Actinopteri > Beloniformes > Adrianichthyidae > Oryzias > Oryzias sinensis. The sequence goes on along the minus strand of CM074502.1, from coordinate 17,916,901 downwards.
CATATTCTGCAGAGGGACAGGAGCTCATGAGAAATTCACCACTGAATTATTGGTGTGGAGCAACTCCATCCCGCTTACCTGTCATCCATCTGGTGACACGCTCTCCAGCCAGTTTACAGTCAATCACACACAGAACCTAGCATAACTAGTGCAACAAAAATGGTGAGCAATATAGATCAGCCGTACAGTTTGCGCCACCTAGGACGAGGAAAACAAAGACATCCATGGCTCTATTTGTCTACAAACGGAGGCATCAGGATGGAGGCCAGCGGGAAACTTGTGACCTGCCCGTCAAAAATACAATCTTTTTCAAACAGCATTTTTGCGTCTGTCCCTGATTCACGACAATTCGAATAAAGAAATACTCAGAAATACAATTTTGAGCCAAATTTCCATTTTATATTTCCTCCATCATCAGAAAAAGACCACAAAAACGCGTTAAAACACCAAAAAAGCTATTTCCTTTGAGGCGGGCATTTAAATCAGCTTACTACAAATAGGCTGGTCATGTGACCATAAGTTTTCTTCATGTTTTTATTCTTTTATTGCGTGGATTTGGAGTTTTTCAGTGCGAAATGTTCAAAGTGCTTTTTTAATTGAGCAAACAGGCAAATAAAACACAGAGTTTTATTTTATACAAACATAAGATCAATACAGCAGTTCAAAGGTTGATTCTGATTTTGTTACTTTGGAAAGAACTGGACTCACTCCAAAGGGTGATGCGTTTGACATTAAACTGTGGTGATGTCACACACAATAACACACACCCTTTGACCTACAATGACTCTTCGAACATTTACGCAATTAGCATGAAGCAGCTGATTCTCACATGGAAAATGTTTTCCATTTATACTTTGTGCAATTATGCAACACTTTATGTTACTAAAGTATTATAGCAAGGCTGCTTTTCTCCGCATCGGAAGCTGCTGGAATTACGTTAACCCTTGTGCTATCTTAGATGACCCCACCCTTCCATTGACGTGTTCTCCCTAACATGACAAAGGTGGATAAAGGTGGAAATATTTCATGTAATTCATGGACACCAGTGAAGATCACAAATCATTGAAGAAAAAAGGTTCAGCGCACTGTCTAGTGGGTCTAGATGACCCAACTCCCAATTTTAAAGTGCCTAGGATAGCACAAGGGTTAAATGCGTCAAAGGTTAAATAGTTGGGGTAGTCGAATGTCAACACTGGAGCTAAAAGTCTGGTGTTAAACGATAATCAAATACGTCAATCTGCATGTAAGCTCAACAGTGAGACCACCTCGTTTTCTGACAACACTTAGTTGCAGAAGAATATTCCGTTTGACAGTAGATGGCTTGTCAATTTGTCCAGCCTATGATCCATTTTCTTGACCCGGGTCATCTGGATCAGGGTTACTTTGTGGGCTTAAGTCCATCCCAGTGTGCCTTCCAATCCCAGAAGTGAAAGATGGTTTGTCAGGGAAGCAGAACGTGAGGTGGGTTGGCCACTCCTTTCATCATCCAGCAAAAGCCCGAAAGCATTTGTATGCTTTCCTCTCCATCTGCATTTTTTCTCTTCTTTTATCAGAACTTCTCTCGCTCATGACAGCCTGAACCTGTGTTAATTCACAGACATACAGCTGCCTTTTTTTCTGTTCCCTCTTCCTCACACACACACTCAAACATGCCTGCATCCATTCTCTTCTCCCTGCAGAACAGGAGGATGCAGCAGCGACAACAGCAGCCGCTCTGACACATCCTGGCGTAACAAACACACATCGGGACGGCAGGAGGAGAGGAGGAGAGGCTACGGAGGCAGGGAGGGAGGAGGAGAGGAGGAGGTGAGCTTGTCGAGAGGACACTAGAGGACACAAGTACAGGAGGAGAGAGGAGAAAGGAGGACAGAAGAGACAAGGAGACGGGGGCTGCAGCCATGTCAGATGCACCTTTGCAGAGGAACGGCACGGCCAAATCCTCGTAAGTACCAGACCTTCATCATTTTCTTCATCTCTTTTCCCACATCCCTCCACCAGCACTCCCTTCCATCTGACAGCCAGGGGTTGTCATGGTAACGGGCGCTCCGTCATGGTGCAGCTGCAGCTCAGTCATGACTGAAGAGGGGACACGAGGCACGCCATATACACTCCCCCCACCTCCCCTATTTTTATTTTTTTTATAAATTCATCATTCAGCTCCTCTCACACAAACATCTCACCTCTCCACACTCGGGTCACACTCTTCCTCGGTTTATCGCCTGCATGAAGCTCCTCCCTCAGTCTGTCCTGCTTGTACTCCATTGCAGCTCTGTGCGGCATGGCTCTGGCTGCATGTGTGTGTGTGGTGTGTTCACATGAAGTCTTTGCAAAGGCGGCTGACCCACACTTTGTCATCGCAGTCCGCCATGCTGCACCTCACTTCTTCCTGTCTGCAGCTGCATGTGCGCAGACATCTTCTTCAACAGCAGGACAAACACAAAAACATGTTCCTTCTATTCACTGTTCGGTACCCATTAAAAGTAACATTTTTAGATTATTATTATGATTTTAGTAATTAATTCTGAATATATGTTCAATATTGTGTGTCTCAGCATTTAATTTAACCACCCAAATCAAAATATGTGATGTTTTCCCCACATAAACTCTTATATCCATAAAAGAAAAATCACATTATGGTTTGCAAGTTACAAACATTTAAACAATTATGTCATTTTTTTCAATAGATGATATTAAAAAATGAATGCAGCAATACATGGTCCTATCCTGCGATCCATCAGCCAAAGACTTACTGCACCGTAAACCACGTCCAGACTGTGATCCAGCTGACATCATCACGGCTGTTTTATGAGTTAGGATTGGCTCAGTGATTTCTTTTTATTTTCAAACACAAAGGGAATTTTAAATATTAAAATGTACAGGAAATGTTTTTACATGTTTAGCATTTATTAATCATTTCCAGACACAAAAGAATAATAATAAACAAAAAATCATCCAGGTAAACAATGTTATGAAGTCGTGATTGTCCGTCCATTGTCCTATCAGGCGTCTTGTATTCAGATCGATACATTTCCCAAATTTTTAGTTTGAATCTTTTAATATTATATAACATTTTACTCATTTTGAGGATTTCCTCCAGCAGGCAGAAGTTCACATTTTTGTGTTGATGTCATATTTTGTTCTTAGTACCGGTAAATATCTATGATATAAACTGTATTTCTCTTTCTGTAAACAGTTTTTGTATGTTCCATGGAAGTAAGTTTTTTTATGGATTAATGAATTATTAGTATTGTGTCATATATTTCATATTTTACATACATTATATTTTATGTATTTTGGTGCGGTGCATGTATCATATCGTGGGACACGTATCTGGATATGTATCGTATCACCAGACTCTTGCCGATACACACACATAGTTCCGAGCATTTTCCAATGGTAGGAGGCCCGTGGGAGACTCAGAATTTGCTAGAGGAACTAAGATTCTTGGCTGGCTTTGGGGCACCTTGGGGCTCCACCAGAAAATCTGGAGAATGTTTCTATGGAGTCAAAGGTCTGGGCATCTTTGTTTGGTTTGCTGCCCCATGATCTGGCTCCAGATAAAGCCTCAGTCACACCAACCCTTATAGGTGGAAAAGGTGAAAAATGGCCATGCAGGTGGCCCGCATAGAACATCAAGGTCGTTGATCAATGGATGGGCCCATAGAGCTAATATTCATGGACATATTTTTCTATAGGCATGCTGCCAGTGACAGGTCGTAGCGAACACTTATTCAACTCGCAAGGGTAAGGGTAAACCTGCCCACTGCATAATGAACCCATTAGTGCTGTTCAAGTAATAAGTGTTTGCTCCTGGTGCATAAACTGACTGTGACAATTGAGGAAATTAGGCATTTAGAGTGTAGTTTGTGTGAAACTCAAGTGGGCACTTATGTATCATGTGCACAGCCCATGTGTACAGACTTTGTGTGTGGTCAGTAAAGAGTTACAGTTAAAGTCCCATTAGTCGTGATGCACCTAGGTGTGTGAAGTTTGTAGCTGACCCACCCTCTACAGGAGCAGTTAGCCATGCAAGAACCATTTGGTGGTTAAACCCCCTAATCCAACCCCTTAATGCTGAGCAGGGAGGCAATGGGTAAAATTTTAGTATCTTTGGTATGACTCGACCATGGATTTGAAGTTATGACCTTACAGTCTCAAGATGGACACTCTACCACAAGGCCACTGAGCTGGTAGAGAATACGCGCACCTTACTAATGTCTAGAGCAGGGGTGCCCAAATCAAGGGCCAGCCTCCTGCTGGTTTTCCAAAAATCATGTCTTATCTGCCGCTGATTACCTGGATCAGGTGTCTTCAGCCAATAAGGAGCTTCAATGGCAGAACGATTGGAAAACATGAAGGACACCGGCCCACGAGGCCTGGATTTGGGAACCCGTGGTATAGAGTACGGCGTAAGGTCACCATTTGACAGCATCATTCACACGTCTTAAGTGTGTGTAACTTACATAACCTGTTAGTGCTGAAATTATCTCATGAATACTTCCCAACACACTTACCACAATCACAACAATGGTACATTCCATTTTCGTGATGTCCATTAAGGTGGCCGCACACGTCTCAAGGGAACTCCCTCCCTGTAACTGTGTGCTCTCCTAGGAACTTTTAACATTGGGAGTTGGGTCATCTAGACCCACTAGACAGTGCGCTGAACCTTTTTTCTTCAATGATTTGTGATCTTCACTGGTGTCCATGGATTACATGAAATCTTTCCACCTTTATCCACCTTTGTCATGGTAGGGAGAACACGTCAATATAAGGGTGGGGTCATCTAAGATAGGACAAGGGTTAAGATGTAGCCACTCATGTCCACAACCCTTCCTGAGCCTGCACAACCCAAAAACCTACGCCACCTGTACGGGTCAAAGTCCCCTACAGGTGCATGCCACTAAGGCATACTCTAGAGATAATGAATAGATGGATTTATTTTAATTTACTTATCATTCAAAAGCAATAATACATCTTAAAAAATAATATTAATCACAGAAACAACAAAACAAAACTGTATCTCAGTACAAAATATATTTTCCAATGTTGATATTATGGATTTATTTATTTTTAAAATAATTTTATAATGGGATAGGTCAGTTCGATTAAGAACTTGCCTCTGACAGATTGATCTGGTTGGATCATAGGAATATAAATCTGTCAATTAATTTAATCGTTACACCCCTATTTTATTTCTTTGGCAAAAAGGCTCATAATTGTATCTAATTTTTTCATACTGCCTTTTTTATTTGAGCTATGTTCTCATTTTAATTTGCAAAATTATCCTTTGGCTAAATACATCTCTACTTGTTTACCATCTGTCTTGTCACTTTTAACTATTTATGGGAACAATTGTTATGTTTTAGTTTTTAAAATGAACAAATTCTAGGTTTATGCAAAAGGACAAAAAGGAGTGTAAACATTTTGATTGTGAAATCAGGTGTGAGATGGTAACCTGGGACAAAACCGCAGAAGTCTAAGATCTAGAGAGCATCCAAAATAAAATAAACAGAGAAAGTCTGAACCAGTCAATTTATGTCTGTTTTAAAAGACATTTAGAGCTTCTCCAAAAACGGACTGACCAAAATTCTGTTGAATTTACTTCATCCAGGATAAACATGATTCTGTAACTCCTGTCAGCAGCAGTTCACACCCACAACTATTTATGCTGCGATTCCACAGATTATATACGACAAAGCCAGAAGCTGATTCGCTTCAGCGATCAAAACTAAATCCACTGCAGGCTCCATCCTGACATGAAAGGAGACCACACCGTGGTTATTTTTTGCAGCATTTGCTCTGTCGCCATCAGACAGTTTATGAATTGGCTTTCAGAGCCGTAATTACAGTGGTACTCCAGTAAGGCCTAGAGAGGGAGTTTTCCTGCATTCTGAGGCTCCTGTTGAAGCTGCTGTCCAAACTGCTCTGCAAGTTGCTGAAGGAGCTGCAGCGGAAAACGCCAACGTCATCATCAATCACAGTGAAGTATATGTGTGGACTTCGCTCTCAGTGGACTCAGTGCTGAGGAACCTGCAAAAAACAGAAATAATTCCACTATTTGCTCGAATTAGTTGCAGAAGCTCTTTGAAAAAAATGAAAATGCACTTAATGTCTACCTTAAATGCCCTAATTTGTTTGCTGCACGTGAGGTCCATCCACATTCTGTAAAGATATCAAAAAAAGTAGAAGTGTTATCATTTATTTCCCATCCATTTTGCATTTTTACCTCCATTTTTGACCTGAATACTTCCAGTCAGAGAAGATTAGCAGCTGATGAGCAGCTTTAACGAAATCCAATGAGGTGTGCTGAGGTTTACCACCAGCTGAGCATCAATCAGCTGCAGACAAAGCAGCTGGAGTGACGCCTTACAGCCATTTTTTTTTTTTTGCAGTGTGTCAGAACCACACCCACCAGGAAGGCAGGAAAAAGAGGCGACATGTCTTCCTGCAGCATCAATAGTAATGTTTTAATTTCTGCTGCTCTGGTTTACGATCAGCAGGCTCTCCGCGGAGCGTCCACTGATTCAGCGGAAAGTGCACGGCGTGTTTGTCACACACCCATGTAGAGTGCAGACACCACAACAGCAGATGGTTCATCAACTGATGCTATTTAATGCACTCAGAGGACAGATGCTAACAAGGTTAGGCATGCACGCTCAGTCTAACGAAATTAGCACAGTTGACCCTTTTTTTTGTCTCAGTAAGTGCTTGACAATTTTAATAATGTTATTTTAAAGTTTAATAAATGTTGGCCTGACATTCATTGGGGGGAAAAATGTAGATTTCTGTTCCAAGAGAATGTGATAATTCTAGAATTCATGAGAATTTTGTTCTAAAAAAAAGTCATTTCCACTCATTACACTAGTTTTTTTTCTCTCTCTCTAGCCAAAATGAAGTATGTAAATTCGTTATTTTAGGCTACCTGTTTTTGCGGTGAAGCTTCTAATTTACATTTGAGTGTGAAGAACAAGACAAGCTTGAAGAATGCATCCAGCTCAGCCGATCGAGCTAAACTCCAACAAGCCACTGTGGAATGAACTGGAAAGAAAAATGAAGCCAAGAACACATACAAGCATCAGGAATTTATGGGAAATTCCACAACACACTTGTGGAACTTTCTAATAAATATTTGATTTCCACTGTGGAAGGAGTGTGTCCAGCTTTTATACAACATAACAGATAAATCCAAACTTTTGAGAGAATACTGACCTTAAAAAGAAATATAATAATTGTCTTTTCGAATGTCTTTTGAAGACTTTCATGATATATTAAAATGTTGAACTGAGAAAGTGAGAGAAAGGTTTTTATATGGTTTAAATATGAAAATTCGTGTTACAAAAGGTAACCTAAAAATAAGAAACAAACACTAATCTTGAGAATGATTTGTACAAAATAGGTGTTCCAATAATACCTCAAGTTGAATGTCATGCAGCCCAAATATATGTTTTTTTGGTGCTAGTTCTGAAAATGTTTTTTTTTTATGCACCAAATTTTAGTTTATTTTGATTGTGTAATGAGAGGAAATGACTAATTTAAGAAGAGCATGTGAACAAAATAAAAATACCATCTTCATACAATCTTAATAAATCTTTATAAAATCTAAAACTAGCATTCTTAGTGCATAAATCTTCATATTTTTTCCACAGAATGTTGACAATGAATGGCAGTCTAAGGTTTATTAAACTTTAAAAAACATCCTTAGAATTCAGCCAAAAATTAAAGTGCAATTTGAGTAGTTGTTTTTTTTGGAGTGAAATAATTCTGATTAATTTCCTTTATTTTATATCCTAGCTCTAGATGAGACAAAAATTGTGCTGATTTTGAGAAAAGCTTGGAAAGATATTGAGCAAAGATACATTGAAACACTTTAAAAACTTTATAAAAAGCCTTGGACGTCTACAAACAAGGATTTAAATCTTTGCAAGGTTTAAATAGGTGGTAAATTGTTTTGTTATTTATTTTTGTTAAGCCTTTTTCTTCTTATTTAAATCTCCAAGAACAAAAAATTTGTATTAGAAAGAAACGAAAAAGAGTCAATATTTTCATGATGGCAGATCATCCATTTTCAAAACCCGCTATATACCTTTTGGTGTGAAGGGGTTGCTGGAGCCTATCCCAGCTACTGTTGGACGAAGGCGGCGTACACCTTTGACAGGTTGCCAACTAGAAACAATTTAGAGACACCCATGAACCTATGAAGCATGATTCTGGCAGGAAGCCGGAGAGTTCAGGGGAAACACTCACATCCATGAGGAGAATATTCAGAAAGGTCCCATTCGGGATTCAAACTACAGCCACCATGCAGCCCACAGAGAGACATCCAAAGGTAAAACTCTTGCAGCATCGGAAGAAATATGTCTCTAAAAGTTGTTGTTGGTCTTATACACAAACACAGGCTCTCCTGACTTCAGTAGCTAACGTGACCCATACCTTAAAACTTTCTGAAAATATTCATCACCGACATATCAAGACGTTGTCCTCACCCAGCACTATAGTGTGGTGTGAACCAATCTAGACTCACATTAAGATTAGTTCCTACACAACTCTTAAAACAAAAAAAGGAAATGTGTGAGTCCAGTACACATGCTGTAGGTCATGTGTGTCTTTGTGGGAGAGAGCCCAGCTCATAAAAGGCACATTAACACTCGCACCCAAGTATGCATGTGCATTTTATCTGACTAACCGTCTTTGTCCATATTTGCTCATTTACTCTGCCTCCTACTCACACTTAGCATGTTGCTCCATTTCTATATTTGTGTGTGTGTGAGTCTTCCTGCTTCTGGGGCCACATCTGGAGGCCATTAGCTCTGTTGTGGGATGGGGAGGCGGGGTGGAGGCGGGACTGGCTGCGTAGTGAGGTCATGGTGGCGCTGTGGCCATGCGGAGGAACAATGATGCTGTTGTCTTCAGTGACGAACAGCCAGCCTGGCTGATGCTTGAGTGGAGAGCTGGAAGCGGAGGAAACTTCAGGGGTTATGAAGGACAGAGGAGGAAGAAAACTTGAAAACTGACATTTGTTGATGCAAACTTTTAGAGTCAGTCTTTTGGAGGAGCCAGGATAGCAGCCTCAATCTGGGACAAATTAGACTGTTGAAATATAAATCATATATTGTTACTTTTCCTAAACCACATGTTCTGCAGTTTTGCAGAGAAGTTACAAAGAAAGTATAGACTATGTCAATATAAGGGTTTATTTTCGCAAAGGTCCTTTTATTTGGCCTTAAGATTGAGTCATTTTAGTGCAAAAAAAAATTATTATTGACTCCATTAACCCTTGTCCTATCTTAGATGACCCCATCCTTACTTTGATGTGTTCTCCCTACCATGACAAAGGTGGATAAAGGTGGAAAGATTTCATGTAATCCATGGACACCAGTGAAGATCACAAATCTTTGAAGAAAAAAGGTTCAGAGCACTGTCTAGTGGGTCTAGATGACCCAACTCCCAATGTTAAAGTGCCTAGGATAGCACAAGGGTTAAAGTACAGGCTGATAAAATGGACAGGTTAAGAGAGAAAACATGAATAACAAGTCAATAACATTAAAAAATCAAAGCATGTAGGCACAATGCGCATAGTCAAAATTACTCATTCTATTTGAACCCTAAATAGGACAAAAAATGTTTCCGTCCAGCAATTCCCCCTTAAAAGCAAAATGGAGAAAGAAAAAGAAAAACATCACCAGTTTAACAAGTTTAGCGAAAACTGTGAGGAATATTTCTGCTTTTATTGGCAGCTGTAAACACCACAGCAAAAAAAAAAAAGTATTAAAAAAAGGCTTCAGCTCTCTGTTCTTTGAGTTTATTGGGATGTGGGAGGGGCCAGGCCACAGCCCCACTGCTTGTTAAGGACCTGCTCCAATGAAACTTGGTGTTGGTATTTTTAACATGTTAACATGTTCTTGCAATTTTCTGATGATTTTGGACAATTATTAGGTAATTTTAGTTTAATTTTGCATTTCTGTTTATTTCTATATTTAAATTGTTAATCAGGAGCAGACAAAAAAAAAATTCAGTTTGAAAAAGGCTTACCTGTTACTTAGAAAATACACTGAATGGGCCTCAAGCTCACTGCTCCATTCTGATTCATATGCGACTAGATACATGTACGTCTTTGTTTTCTCCTGTGAGCTGAAATCTGGCGCTAAATTGGACAGATAGCTCTAATAGTGGTTCCTGTTTCTGTTGCACCTGTAATGTTAGTTCGGGCAAAAGGGGGGGCTTAATCGTGTAAACCAATGGACCAACCAAGGGCCAGCAGTCCTGTCCACAACTCATAGGTGAATTTCTAAATAACTACTGCCATTCTGTAGAAACTATGTCCTTGAAGAAGAAAAAAACATCTATGTCCTATAAAACAACACAGGTTTGTGGATTTTGGCTGAAAAGGGCATGATCATAATTAAACTGGCAGCTGTGAACACTGAAGCCAAAAAAAGCTTCAACTTTCACTTTGATTTTATTGGAATTTGGGAGGGGCCAGAAATGAAAACTATTCAAGAACACATTTCACATTAGAAAAAGGGGGTTTTGTTGTGTTTTTGCAAACAATGGTCTGAAATTTTGTTAAAAAAAACAGGGAGAGGAAAGGGTCGCTTAGTTCACAGCAATGATAAAATATGCTGAAAAAAGACACAAATGTGACACCAGAAGGAGTTAAAAAAGAAATGTGGATGTTTTGCGCAAGAGTGAGAAGGAAAAAGTCAGTAAAAAAGTCAACACAAACCACGGAATCAAACATCTGTTGTGATCAAACTTGATGTACGTAAAGGTGCTTTCCACAGAAAGGTAAAGGTTTATAGATAAAAGATGAACAAAACACTGAAACTGACAAATGCCTGGCTGCTAAAAATCGCAACATATGCAAAATGCACATGGCATGTTGTGAAAAACGTGATAAACAACTAAACAAAAAACATGCAAATGAGAAGACACATCCGGCCTCACTTTTATTCTTCCCTTTTTTAAAATAAAAAATAATAATTTTTTAGTATGATGTTTACAACATTAGAAATTTAAACAAAAAAAAAGGAAAGAAAACACAAACCTGGTTCAAAATGAGCATCAACAGTTAATAAAGGATGCCAGGATGCCAATAATTAGGACTGCATATGGGATCATCAGATCAGATCCTTCAAAAATCTCTTTTTCACACACTCTTTGTGTGTGTGTGTGTCTTTGACTACTGGAAGAGTAGTGTGAAGTGTGTGTTACATGCTTCTGTTTTCCCATGAGTGTGCCAGGACTATTTCTCCTTATAAGGATGTAGGCTTGAAGAAGGAAGGATGGAGGGAAAAAAGAGATGAGTGAAGGAGTGGGGTTCAGTACAGGAATAGTTAAGAAGGAGAGCAGGTGGAAGAGAGGGGACGAGAAGATAAGGAATAGGATGGCGAACCAAAATATGACCTTTAGAGATGGAGGAAGCGGAAACAAAGTATGGCTGTAATGTCATTTTTCAGAAATCTTTCAGTTTTTGTTTTCCTACACACAACCCACATACCGGTAATTCTGTCCGGGCCCAAACCGCAATGATCAATTTCTCCTTCATGATTCATTTTTAAACAGTTGGCATTTCTGTGAATTAAAAAAGAAGCCATCTATACGTCACTACCAAATGCGAGTCTCTGATTGGTGAAAGTTTGACCTGGTTTAACTAATTTCTGAGCAGTGTTAAGATTAAGAAAAAAGTTCCGCAAAGGCGCTTTTTTATTTTTAATTTCCTTGCTGCTTCTCTCAAGTGCCTCCACTTCCTTCAGTCCTTAGATATGACAAATTACCCCCCTTGCTCCAGTTCTCCTTACTACTGCAATTTTTATTTTGCTTTCCCTCTTTCTGCTTAATTCCTCCTTCCTTCTTTTTTCTCTCTCAGCTGCTCCTCCCAGCTGTTTAAGTGCACATGGCTCATGCCTAAAGAAGGGAGGGGGGGGGGACAAATGGGAGGAGAGTACAGAGGAGAGCCAAAAGAAAAAGTGGGTGACAAATAGAGAGGCAGAAAATGCGGAGTGCCGGCTGTGAGCCACATGGCCACCGAGTGAGAGATCCCTGCTTCCTGCTGCTGCTCCGTTCGGATTATTGGGGAAGGACCTCCTTTGGATACTCCTTGTCCCCTCTTCCCTCTGCCTCCCTCCCTTCCAGCTTCTCTCGCTGAGGGTCTCCGTCTTCCCAAGTCTCACCTCGAATTCTCCTCTTGCCTCCCTTTCTTCTGCTTTTCCTCCCCTCAGGATGTCGTGTGAGGAGGCTCAGCTCCACAAAGAGCGGCTGAAGGCCTTGGCGGTAAGTCGGCTTGTTAGCAGCGTCTGTTTTTTTTTATCCCTTTATCTGTATCTTTGGCCTTCTCTCTGTTTGCTTTGCTGTCTGTTTTCAGTCACCTTGACTTCATCCTTCACAGTCAAATCTCACCTCCTGCACCTCCGAATTCCCACAATCCTCTACAGACGGTTTCTGTCTTGCTCCGATTGCCTCACTGCTCCACTAAACTATCATATCTTTAAAAAAAAAAGTTTTTGTTATTGACTTTTAGGTGAATGACATAAAGTGCTAAAGGTCAAATCAATTTTTGGAACTAAAGTCAAACAAATGTGCACAACATTTTCTGTAGTTTCAACATCAATTCTGGCTCCATTAGCAGCCAAAGGGCACAGAATCTGACATGTCAGTGTCTCACTCTCAACATACTCTCCTCTTACCCGCCTTTACCTCTGTGGTGTGAATGTAACCCTCCTGCAAACACAAGAAAACTAAATATGCTGCATACAGCGGGTTCTTGATTGTCCGTCGCTCCTTCATTAGCCGACTTCCACATCTTCATTTCTTTGGAGAAGTGGGTGAAAAAAGATTTTTCTGAGGCTCAGGGGGAAGAGTGGAAGCAGAAGGGGCAACATTTTTTCCCCAGTCAGGGTGGAATCTGAGCAAGAGTTCGACTCAGCGCAGATAGGACTTCACAGCAACTGTTGCACCAGGCTTTCACCGGCCGGGACTAAATTTGGCGCCAGTGACGAACCCCAGCATACCGCAAACACACACTCCTGTGGCTCGTACCACGACTCGTGTGCAGCGGGGCTGTAAGGGGGGTAACTTTAGCAGATGGTGGAAGCATTCTGGCCACGTTGAAACATGGCAGCCATGCCGGGCTCCATGTTCCTAAAACAGTTTGGGATCTGCAGGCAGAGAGTGGAAAGTTGTCGCCGTCTGAAGACAGAGAACAGAAGATTTCCTTTGTTTTGGTTTAAATGTAAATTTGCTGCAGAGCTTTACTGACCAGAATGCCGTTAACCCCTCCATTACCCACTCAGCGGCTGAGTTTGACAGATTTGACATATGGTTAACATCATCTTGAAGTCTCTTTTGTTTGAAACATCTGTCTTGTTTCCGTGAACTTGTTAACATTACAGTACATTAGATGCTAAAGAAACACTGATGACCTTTGGCTCCTTAACTGCTCCAAAAAAGAGGCATTACTATCACCCTCTAATACTGAGATTCATCTAAAGAACAAAAAATGTCAGGAAAACTGATAAATAGTGAGTGGTGTGAACACAAAAAAGTTTTTTTGCGTTGATGAAAATTGTGGATATTTTTTCCTTGTGGCATTTTTCTTACATTGGAGGACATAAAGATATAAAGAAAATTAAGCGTAAAAATGCATTTATGAGTATTTCTTTATTCAAATTGTTGTGAATCAGGAGCAGAAGCAAAAATATTGTTTAAGAAAAAACGTTTTTGTGACATAGAAATTCGATCAGTGGGCCACAAGCTCCCCGCTCTGCTCCACTCTGACTAGATCCCTGCATTTTCCTCGTCCGAGCCGCCATTCGGCTGAAAACTCTAGCTCCAATTTTGCTTGTGATTTTTGATGCACCTGTAATGTTAGCTTGGGGGTGTGAGGGGTTGTAAACTAGAGGGAGAGAGTGTAAACAGGTGGATGATGGGAAGTGGACTTCCTCCGTGCCAGTGGTTTCCCACATTTCAGAGGTCCATTTCTGATGAAGTTGTATTAAAAATAATATGACTGCAAAGCTTCTAAAATATATAAAGTGTTTAAACTGTTCAAAAATGAATGAGGTGATATATTTTTGGGGGAACTTACTCCACGAAGTCTTCTTACTTTATTAACCTTTGGTACTTTATTTGTTCCAAAATTCATCTTTTGTTGAGGATTCTTATGAGGGTATTAGAATCCAGGCCCTGAGGGCCGGTTTCCTACATGTTTACCAACCAACCTGCCAATAGAGCTTCTTATTGGCTAAACACACCTGTACACCAGGTAATCAGACCGGCCCTTGCTTTGAGTACATCTCTGTATAGAGAAAATTAGGGTTGATTAAAAAAAAAGACATGAAAAGTAGCGATATGTAGATATACTTATTTTCTCCAAATTTGTAGATCTTCATCTGTTTTTCTGTTTTAGGCCAACTGTTATTTTCCTGATACTTTATTGTCAAATTAATTTTATTGTTCACTTTTCATTTTATCATTACTCGTCTTCATCTACCGAGTTCTTCTTAACATTTCTTTACCGATTGTGTATTGTATTTTTGACGCTTCCATTATCCTTTAGTGTAAATCCACAAAACCAGACTTTTATTCTGCTCAGATCTCCAGCTGACACGTTAATGATCACATCAACAGCTGACAGATGGGATTTCTGTGTCATCGGCATTAATGTCTGTCCTCATGAATACTTCAGCACATCTTGAGTAGAAAATATTATAGAAAACCAGCAAAAATGTTTAAAAAAGGAGAAAAGTCTGACTGCAAGTTTTTTTTGCACACAATATCAAAACAGGACCTAGGCAAACAATGTGTTCACTTTATAGAAACAACTCTGAGATGGAGTTTCCTGCCAAAATTTGACTGTCAGGTGGTGGGCAGCTGTCATTGTACTCTTCATTTTCTGCAGTGATGGACGGGTCTGTAAGGCTGTAAGTGAGTCATGAATAATACATGATCTCTGAGGTCAAAGTCTGCTTTAAAACTGCTCCAGAAATGACAATGCATATTTAAACGGTGTGATTCGTGTGGCATGATTGCGGCACCATTATCAAACTTCTGGATATTTTAATTTATCTCTCAGAAATAAATATTAGAGAAGAATTACTCGGTTAGTAACATCCTCCTTTTTCCAATATCCATCTACGTGTTCAAAAAAGAATGCTGAAACTTCATATTTAAAAGCTGTTCGTATAAAGTTGTTTCTACGAAGTTGGGTGTGTTTTAGCAAATTACATCACTTGGGGATTTATTAATATAAAAGAAAAGTTACCCAATTGGCTATAGACAAGATTCCAAAAGCCTAGCAAGTCAAACAGAGGAGCAGACAAATGTCCAAGTTTCCATGGTTACTAATTGTCCAGATTAGAAAATAGTGGTGATGTCATGTTTTTAAATCCAGACCTGCAATTGGTGCTGTATAATTACAGCAGTAACAGACCGAGCACGCTCAGGGTTCCTGTGTTCTGTGTGTTCAGATGTGTGTGTGTGTGTGAGCGTGTTAGTCTATAGCCTCGCATTAGTTCAAGCAGCATCCAGTGAATGGTGAGTGTCTCTTCCTGCTAAATTATTGTCATCCAGGAGGCCTTCCGACCACAAGCAGCATGGCAGAGTACACACAGCAGCGTGTGTGTGCGCTTTCACTGACTCCTCTGTCATCTCAGTGATGTTTGCATACATGACCTCAGCTCCCTGGACTCTTAGCCATCCCCCCAAAATCACACAAACCCAACTAAACCAAGATGGCGACCAGTCGGAGTTAAATAACTCCAGGAGGAACTGAGAAATTCCTTCCTTTTTGTTGCTTTTTGTTTCGTCGCTCAAAGTTAAGTTTAAAGGTGGAGTGAAGGGTTGAAGGGAGGCTGTATGACATTTGCAGAGGTTTGGGATTGTGGCATGCGGTGAAGGGCCCTGAGTAATAGGCAGCACTTAAAAAGGGGGGCTGGGCTCCCAGCAGGCATTTACCGCTTCAGTTTTTTTGCAGTTTGCATGCTGAAAGTTCAGGCAAAAAAGAAAAAATGAATAGCACAAAAAGGATCAATCAAACTTTGATTTAAGTTAATGTTTTCCAAGTTAAATTCAAATTTTCACCTTACATACCCTGAGATCAGCAAAATTTGTAATGGTAGAACTACTGTATTTTGCACTGTCAATAAATGACCTACTTTTGAACTCGTGTCATTTAAAAGGCGCATTGAGCTAGACAAAAGAGTCAGAGACAAGTCTGTCAGTCAGATTTTATAAACTGCATTCACAGTAACTCTAGGAACAGTTTGTAAAAGCTGAATGATAATCACGTTTACATGTTTACAGTACCTGTGACTTCCAACCTTGTTTGGAACGAGTAAAAAAAAAAAAGGAAGACTTGTATCGCTAAAGCAAATGTTACCGTCACTATGCTAACTCCCAATTGTCTTAGTAACATGTTAAAAAAAAACACAATCCTACACAGCTACATGTTTAACTTCCAACCTTGGTTACTTCACGTAAACAAAAAAAAAAAACAAATTCAGACACAGCTACATGTTAGCACCACAATGCAATACCTTTAACTACCAACCTTCTTATCAACACATAGAAGAAAAGAAAACACAGTCCGACACACTACATGTTAACATGTTACCATATTTACAATACCTGTAACTCCCAACCTTGAATATATATGGCACGGTTACTTAAAAAATATACAAGTTAAGCCTTTATTAACACAGACAAAATTTGGAAAAATACATATGGGATACATTTTTTTTAATGATTATGACTGTCTTTTATTTTTTACATTTAATGAGCATTGATTATGAACACAAATCTAAATTAAAGTTTTCCTTTTCCAACAAGACGTTAAATGCCCATATTGTTGGGTGATTCAACCAATTCTATAGTTACTGATGTTTCATACTGATATGAATTCGGCCCAAACGTTTGTTTTATTATCATATCTGTGACACTGTGAAAAAATAAAGTGGGTGTCCTCAATATTTTCTCAGAAACAGCACCCTGACTTTGAATATTTGGCCCAGTTGGGGCAGTCAGCTCCAAACTCAGCAAACTGTGGGTTGCAGGAGGCTGATGGGAGGCCTCACGAAACCTTTTCTTTATGATCTTTAGTTTATGGGGGAGGATAGTTTGCTAGGGGCACATTCATTTAGAAAAGGAAGAGGGAGTGTGTCTAGCTGAGTTGTAAGAGGTCTGCTGCACAGCAGGCTTAACATGCCCTCTAAAATTAGCAGCAGCTGTCCTGAACCTACTGGACATTGTGGTATTATTGTGCGTGGGTGTGCGTGCATGTGTGTGTGTTTGCCTCCCTCCGTAAATGAGTTGAGCTTCGCAGAGACGTGTGAGGCTGGAATTCAGCTCCAGTGGACACTGCTGCTATTGGAATTAGTTTTAATCACATCTGAGCTTTAATCAAATAATATCCAGTGCAGCTATGGCAGTCGGGCTTTGAGACATGAACATGCAACCATGGTTATTTTTGATAGTTAGGAATCCTAGTTTTCTTGAAGTTCAGTTGCAGCCTGTGAATGGAAAAAGCACGCAGACAAATCTTGAGAAAGTCTGGCATTGGTTTATATTTGTCATGTGATTTCTTTAAAAATCCGTTGCAGATGTCACAGTTTACCAGTCTCAAATTGTTGTTTCACCAACTTTGCAAACTATTAGCTTAATAGGTGAGACTGAGGCTTCTCATTATGTCACTTACATGGTAGTTCTGCGTTTAAATAAAGGGTTAAACTTTGGTTTCACATGACCAACATTGATGCTTGGACTCTAGAAGATTTGTGAGGAATTTGAAGAGGGATGTTTGAAGGTCCGTTTCAGGTCATGTGCTTTAAAAACTCACGTATAGCTCCCCACTTACTGGAAGATGATCTACACTGGGAGATTGCACTGCTGGGTGTGCTGGCATGTTCAAAATGTGCACCATCTGATCTGCTGACCTCTTCTGTGTACAAAGTCAACATCAGCAGGATTTTAGTTCCCAAAAGGTTCTGTCACTGTATTATCACGCTAACATTTTCCAATCATACTCAGGAAAATGTACTTTTTTAAACATTGTTTTGCTCCGTCTATCGGCTTCCTTCTTTTCAAAAACAAGTTTATTTACATCTGATGGCATTAAATCCATATCTGAAGCAGATGAATTTATTAGAGACTTCATGTAGGATTTTGATTTTTTATTTTAAATGTGTTAAAGCATCAAGAAGAACAAACTTTACCTCGCATTTACCTTAATCTTTTTCATGGTTTGTCTCCAAAAATGGTTACAAATCACTTTAAAGTAAAACTAAAATCAATGCTCTTCATGTGAGTTTTTTAATCAAAACACTGCAAACAATACATTCAACAGTCATTATTGGGGGTTTCTCAAACTGTCAGAGAAACCAATGTTGAATCAGCCAAAACTGTCCATGTAATTTTCAGACTCTTTTTCCCAATAAATTTAGAAATAAAAAATTCTTCTTTTCATATCACTGTTTGTTAATATCAGTTTAGTGCCCTAAATTCCAGAAGTCCAGGTTTCGTCTGATTGATAACACAACCACACCTCTTATCTAACCTTAACCCTGTCGTCTGACCTGCTATCTCATCACATGTGTCCTCTAGCAGCTCCACCATGTATGAGAATGCAAAGAGTGGGAAGGAGACTTAGAAAAGGACAAATATTGTAAAACTATGACTTTTTTCACCTTCAGTGGAACTGCAACTCATGTTATAGATGTTACTAAAAATTAATTATCCAAAGGTTTTTGGACAAAAACAAATACAAATTAGTGTCAAAATAAGACAGTGATTTCAGAAACTATGTAAACATTGCTATTTCTACACACGTGACACACTTAGACACTTGCTTTTTTTCACTGGACTCCTGACAAGTCAAACCACTCCATAACTTAGCGAGACATTTTGCAATAAATCTAACTCACAAAGTTGCCCTTTGTAAAGTACAGAAATATATCTGGAAAATAACCTGCATCCACTGCTTTCTGGTATAAAAGTCTTTTAAAAAGAAAGTATCGCTTGGTAATTATTTTTTAATAAGTTAGTTCAGGGGTGTTCAATTCCAGGCCTTGAGCTGAGCGCCAGTGTCTTACATGTTTTCCAACCAACCTGCTATTAAAGATTCTTATTGGCTAAACCCACCCGATCCAGGCAATCAGCAGCAGATAAGGCAGGATTTCTCGAAAACCAGCAGAAGACCGGCCCTCGGGCCTGGAGTTGGAAAACCCTGACTTAGTTGTAGTTGGTTGGCTTGTTTTGGTCACATAAAAAGTAGGAGTTTAAAAGGTATTAAATCTAGTTTACTCAGTCATCCTATGTGAAGAATGGCAATATATCTGAAAATAATAAACTGCATCCACTGCTCTCTGGTGTAAAATTACTTCGAAAATAAATCAGTTGGTAACTACTTTTTAATTAGCTAGTTTTAGTCGGTTAGCTTAGTTTAGTCAAATAATGAAAATAGGTGTTCAAAACATAAAGCATCTTTGATTTATTGCTAATGTTTCTTGCTTATTTATTTTTTATTACCAAACATTCCCAATTGTTACATAAGTTGATGATTAGTCTAATGTCTTACAGGAAACCTCCAAAAACTCAGTGGTCAGTGGTTGAACAAAAATTGACTTTAAATCCAATTTTTTGCTCTTGGTGTAAACATGACATAAATTGTTTACCTAAAAATTCAGGAATTGCAAGTCAAATGTCAATATATTTATTGCAATCATTGCAAATATCTGAATGCCCTTCTTCACTTTAATCCCAAAATTCTGCCTCAGTGTCAATCCATTCAGCTGTGGGAAAAGTGATGTCTTTTGTTCAAGGACTGAGCAGCCAAACACTATGAGTCAGAGTGTGGGAAGTCATGAGTGTGTCACCAAAAATGTCCACATTCTTTTTGGAAGGGGTGGATTCATTCTCTGAGGGGAGAAACGGAGCAAAACCGAGCTGGAGGCCATCCTGCTGCTAGTGTAGCCACTGACTCAATCCATCCTGATAATGACTAATGCATGTCTGCTGAAAATGTAGTAAACACGGACTGACTGCAACATGTGAAAAGAGAAAATATGAGCAGATAGCTCAAACAGAAACTTGCTGCTAAAACAAGCAGCTGTGGTGTTTTTTTCTAGACAAAGAGTATTCACCTCAATCATAATCACATTGACATATTTGAAAGAAATAATGTGAACTATGTGAAAGAAAAGTTTGTGTCAAAGCCTCTGTCTGTGGGTTTTATGTTTAAAATGGAGCGAACAGCAAATATGATTAGTCTCTGACCAGCGTAATGAATCACATCTGTTAAATGTGCTTTTATACCGTGAATTATTTCCACCCTACGTCCATTCATGCCTGTTCCAGTGAGTCCATGCATCTTTTTGTGAATGCCTTTTTGCGTCTTTGTGCATGCGTGTGTGCATGTGTTCCGCCCATTCCTAGACCACATGTCAGCAGCAGCCTCTGACATCTGGTTGCCATACCGGTGCTTGGGTTCTATCTTCTTCACCAAGCATGGGAACTGCTGCTGTGCAGGCTGCTCTGCTGTGTGTGTGTGTGTGTGTGTGTGTGTGTGAACAGAAGAAGTAAAAAATAGGAAAATGACCTCAGCTTTTGGTGCATATGTACAGCTGCCCAAAACCAGCTCCACAGCTTTGAAACTCTCCTTGGTAATTTTCTGGCAAGAAATATATTTTTTCCAATACAGGAGTAGAGGCAGCTGCATTCATGCACAGCGCTGACATATGTGAAAAGTAGCTATTCTCCACACTGGTTTTCCTCACTTTTATAGGGTTCCATTTAGAAAAGCAACTTAACATTTATATTTAGCATTTAGTTTCAATATTTAAGTATATAAATGTAATTGTAGGGTTCATAGTTACATACTTGACTGTAAACTATTAGATTTTATATTTAACTTATTTTATTTTAAAATTAAAAGTGACATTGACATTTAGTTTTATTGTTTTTTTATTACTTTTTTTCATTTACTTGTAATGCCCACACCTGCCCATGCAATAGCATGGAAGCCAATTGTCCAATTACTTATGAGCGCATGAAATAAAGGGATGGTGTTTAAAAAAAAAAGCTTTAGTTTTTCACATTTTTATGCAGTCTTTTTGTTCAGCCCATGGATAAAAGCTGAAAGTCTGCACTTCAGTGGCATCTGAGTTGTTTTATTGAAAATTCACCGTGGTAATGTACAGAAATGTACAGAAATTAGAAAGAATGTGTCTCTGTCCAAATATTTATGGTCCTGACTGTAACTATAAGGTGAATTAAGTGAGACAAAAGATCAGTGATGTGTACGTCAGTCAGACTTTGTTAACTGCGTTCTAGAAGTTGGTTGAAACATGGTACACGTTATCCATATTCACCATACCTGTAATTCTTAACCTTATGTAGATTTCGTAATAAAACAGACTATAACTGCTAAAATAAAAGTTACTGTGTCTATGCTAACTTTTGACCTTGTTAGTAGCAAGTAAAAAAAACCCAGTCTGACACCGCTGCATGATAGCCACGTTAGCGTATTCACAATAACACCCAACTAAACATTTTGACAGAGCATGCTGTACCTCTCAAAATCACTTCGACATCAGTAAACACAACCACAATTAATCCATACAGTACTTTTTATCTGACCATTCCAGTGATTTAGGTCTTGAAGTATGTTTGTACACTATCTTTATGAGTTTGTTTGTGTAACCTGTTGGTTTTTGCTGCATTCCATCTGGTTCTCATACAGACAAAGCTCCCTTTATAGCCATAAAGTGAACCCTATTATTATATTATTATAAGATCAGGTAATGTATTGGTGTGTATTGAGGTGTAATGCAAACGTCCATCCATCTTTAGAACCCACTCATCCCTTTTGGGATTACCTGTTAGCTGAAGCCAACCCAGCTACTGTTGGGTGAAGGTGGGGTTCATCCTGAGTCTGCTGCAGGGCCTTTTACTCACACCTGTGGTCAATGTAGAGACACCAATTAACCTATGAAGCATGTTTTTGGAATGTGGGAGGAAGCCAAAATTGCCAAAGGAAAAGCCATATATGCATAGGAAGAACAAACATACTCCACACAGAAAGGTTCCAGCTGGGATTTGAACCGGGGGCTTCTCACGGAGTGCTCTCACGGTGTCACTACACCACCATACAGCCCATAATGAAAACACATTAGGTGAAACCAGGGATTATTTTTGTTTTCAAAGTCTAATCATGTTATGTGGGGATGAATTGGTTGTGCAACTATCTCTAACGTTTTTTTTTGTTTGTTAGTTTTTTGGATCGATTCCTTTTGATTCAGTTGATTTTATTTTAAACATGCTTTAATTCAAAGGTCAAAGGTTACAAACATATTCCAGCTTCACCAAGTTTACGTCTTGTCTGGAGTCATGATTGTGAAATTTTAAGACATCTTCACAAGCACAGCCAGGCTTAGACTTTTCAGAAAATTAACTCTAGCACATCATCGCTTATGCTTTGGGTTAGTTGGTGCCTTGTGTGAAGGAATTCAGGAAATTTGAACATGCATTGTTTCCATGTGAGAGTATATAAGGAGTGTGAGTTGGAAAGGGTTTGGTAACAGCTGTAATGTACCCAGACAGCAGATATATGTGTGACCAGATGTTTGGTAAAATAATCATCAATATGTCACATAGAGTTCACTCTTTTTAGCTTTTTGGCCTGGACCAACACTTGGTTGACATCTTGGCACTTTGCTTTCTGTGACATATTGATGACTGTTTTTGTTAAATATCTGTCCAGAGATCTATGTGCTGTTTATGTGTGCTCATGTGTGTTTGAGTGGAGGTGGAGCTGTTGGACAAACTTACTAGCTGATCAGACACGGTAGACTTGTACTTTACATCAGATGGCACGTCATCTTTTCCCGTTTGGCCTTTTGTTTAATTGGCTCCTTTGATTTTGCTTATCTTTCCATTATTCTGACCACACTTACCATTTATTTGTTTAATGTGTCCTTTTGCAAACAAGATTTTTGTACAGAAAAAGAAATCTGTAAGTTTTAGATATTTTCTTTTATGCTTATCATATAGAGATTAATGCAGTTTGCAGTTTTGTTTACACAGTGGTTTATATTTTTACTTGCATTTATCGTATTTTATACCCTATAGGGCACACCAAACTACAAGGTGCATTAAGTGTAATTGTTTTTAACACACTACATGTTAGCCACGTTTGAAGCGTTAGCTAAATTAGCATATGTAACTTCCAACCTTGTTTGCAACTCTTAAAATAGACTAAGTGTATATTCGAATTCCTACCCTAACCCCTATATGGTGTACTATACCAAAATTGAGTGCCCTAGAAATTTCCCAGAAGCCTCTGCGAATAACTAGTGTGTATCGATGCTCAGTAGATCGGCGAATATAGACCACAATGCATTGCGTCGGAACAATTTTTGCCAAATAAATGTATTTAAGTGTATTTTTTAAAATAAATCATCAACGTTTTTATCTTCAGCAGACAGTGGATTAATAAATAATCGTCCCAAACGCTTATATTAATTCGATTTTAAATGCGTGAAATCGATGATGTCATATTCGCTGTTTAAAAAAAAAAAAAGTAGTGAGCAAGGTGTCCGAATTGCTTTTAAAATTCAGGGCACTATATGGTGCGGCATTACATAGTTTTTTAGTAGTTAGGGGTTAAGTTGGGAATTCGGACACAACCTAATACCACTAAAACAAACATTACTGGGACTGCACTAACTTCCAACCTTTTTAGTAAAAAAAAAAAAACACTGTCCAACTCTGCTGCAGGTTAGCTGCCATAACATATTTACAATAACACCCAACCTTGTTTGCAACTTGTAAAAATGACAGACTGACAAGTTGACAGAGTGCTTTGTAGCTCCCAAAATCACTTGGATACCTGTAAGTACAACCAGAATGAATCCATATATAAGGCACTGTCAATTTTTAGAAAAAAAGTAAGACTTTTATGTTTCCCACCAAAGCTTAATCAATAGTGTTGACTTTCTTTTGGCTACCATAACTCTTAAACCGTTTACGCAATTGACGTCGTTCCAGTGGATTCTGTGTCACTGCTGACATCTCCAGTGTTCAAGGGTTAAGTAAGCTTAAGCACAACATGACTTGTTGACAGTTGAACCAATCAATCCTTGGTACTCAGTGATTAAACTTGCTCCATAGTGTTCTGGCCCACTTCTCCAAGTCAGTCATGAGGGTCTATGTGGGTGAAAGATTTTTTGTAAAAGTTGCTAAAAACTATCTGTAAAAAGTTTACTTTGGCCTCCTTGATTGATGCCATTTGTACATGTAGAAATAGGACTATTGAAACTCACACTTTGTATCGTTAAGAATAAGCAGAATACAGTAAATACAACGTGATGTGACCAAAAATGTCTTGCAGCAGCAAATAAATCTGATCATTCAGTGAACTGAGGATATATAATGATGCGACTAGCCGATGTTTTAGTAGGCAGAAGGATTAAAGCTGATTTTGATGTCAAACTGCGGCTTTAAAAAACAGGCTACTTCTGAGAGCTCTTGTGCTTCAGAAGTCCGTTTTGCTGATTGTCATGGCTTCTGCATTTATTTATTTCTGCCTGACACTTGGCTTACTTTGCTGACAACATGGCCCAGGATTTATTCAAGTTTTGGGGTTTTCCCTCAGAGCTATATTTAGCTGACAGGAAATGTCCAAGAAATCTAAGCTGGACTCCCATAGAACGGCAGTGAAACTACACAGCCTCTGTCTCCCATGAACTTGCACTGGGACCTCCTGTGTTTACATTTCCAAGCATTGACATCCATAGATAAACTCTTGAGTCCACGCTGATGCCTGGTGTGCATTAATCTACTTTTTTTGCACATCAGTCTAATGTATTTCCAGGTTAATTTCATGCTTGTCAGAGGTTTCCTCTGGTCATGACTTGTGAGTCTCTCATTCTTTGATAAACTTAGACCTATAACCCATCCAATACCTCACTTCCTGTCAGTATACATTCACATCACATTTTGCTCTATCCCTTCAGGCTCAAACATTCAGTCTATGAGGGTTACGATGCTGCTGTCACTTATTATTTCAGCATCCACTTGCAGACAAAAAGATCTATGTAAGTCTTCGTTTTTTTCTCGTCTGAGCTGGCATCTGTCTGAAAAGTGGCTGGATAACTACAATACTGTTGCACTGGTAATGTTAGATTGAGGTTGTGGGGTGTTGAAACCTGGTGGGAGAACCTGTAAACAGATGGAGGATGGGAAGTGAGGGCAGGCTTATAGACATGTGGCTCTGCAGAAACTATGTCCTAAAAAAACAACACAGGTTTTCTTGATTTTGGCTAAAAACGGCATAATCATGATTAGAAGACCACTGTGAACGTATTGAAAATAGATCAAGAGATGTTTGGAGTGGGTCTTTAACGTGTACTCTAACAGATAACTGTAAAATAAATGTATTCCCAAGAGATGAATCTAATCAGTGTTTCAAAAGTCTGGTCAGTTGAAGTAAAGGTAAAAAATATGTCAGTTTGTCAGGATTGTTTATACGGATGACTTATGTTTTTTGTGTCATCTTTTTTTACCACAGGAGAAAAGAAAACGACAAACAGAGATTGAAGACAAACGGAATCAGCTAGATGATCTGGTGCTGCAGCTTCAACATGTCAAGGTTAGTGTGTGCATGTGTGTAAACACTAGCTTTAAATTTACGCTGATTAACTGACAAATGACAGATTTTAAGAAAAAAAAAGTAACTTTTGTGATATCTTTAATCAGGAGCTTTTTCTGCAGAGCAGTAAAGCTCCTCCCACACACTAAGTCCACCACACAACCAGTCTGCACAAGGTTACACTATTATTTGTGCACTTTATGTTCACTTGTGTCCTTTTTCAGAAACACGTGCTCTCCTCATGTTCAATTTTCACCAGGGTGTAAAACCTCCAGAGGATGAGAAGCACAGAAATTCTGATGAAACTTCAGTGGCTTCTTTTAAATATTTCTATCCAGGTTGTTAGGACGTCACCCTCAAACCCTTACTCCTCTGAATAACAAACATTAAGGTAAAAGGGGATTTTAGGAAACAAATCTGCTGGTTTGGGTGAGCAAAAAACCCCATCTGCACATGTGCAAAGCCAAAGTCATCATCTGTTAGACACTTGGTGTCAATATTTCTGCGCTTCATAAATACTTTAAGGCAGATAACAGATGTAGCCCAATCATTATTTGGACAGATAAGATTACTAAGAGTTAGAGTGCATGCAACTGGACAGGAACCAATCTGCAAAGTGCTACAAGATGGCCTTTGCTATGATTTAGCAAATTAGCTTAAAGTAAATTTAGGAGCTCAGTAGATTGAAAATTAAACAGGTTTCCCTCACTCTTTTCTGTTTTTTGGGCGTAGTAATGTTTGTTTTTGTTTAGGATTTTGTTTAGCTCAATCTGATGTATTGTCCCATTTAAAGAACAAAAATAAGAACAATTGTGTTAAGACTAATATTTGAGGGCAAAACATCTTTTTTTTAAAGAAAACAAAAACAAGCTTAAGAGTGATCACTTATCATTTTTGATAATCTCCTCTTCTTAGTTCATTATGTTATGAGAATGAATCTACAACAACATTGCACCAAAGTTATTACATTCAAATGTAATATTTTAGCTCAATGTAGCTACTATGATCATTTGCTGCATGTTTTTTAGCAGCTATGTGGCTTTTTATACTGCATACTTTATGTACAGGAAAGAAAACATAAGATTCATCACTGTAGCTTATTTTGAAAGAGCTTTTGGAACAGTTTGTGGCAAAAACTTAACGGCATCACTCATTTATTAATTTTTTTTTTAGTTTTGTTACTTTGGAACTGGATTTGGAATAGATTTATTTCAAGCTATCAAACAAAAAAAATAATAAAGAAGAAAAACAAGCTAAAGATGATTTGATTGGAATTTTTTTTTTAAAGAAGAGTATAACTAAAAGTTTACTGAAGTGAGATGAATAGTTCAGATAGGGGTTATATATTTGCAGATTAATTTATAATCTGGTTCTGATAAATAAATGCATGCCTGCTTTAAAAACCTGTTTAATTACCCCTACCCAGCCGCATACCCATGCTCTGTGGCTTTTGGCTGAGAGGTCTTAGCTACGTCCAAATATCCACATATTAAGTGTTTTTTTCCTGTGCTTGTCAGCCAAACCAGTTTTCCTTTTTAGGAAAAACAAATGTAGATCTAAACACAAATGTAAGAATATAACCTTTATTGAGTTGTTGCTGGCTTTCAACAGTAAACCAAGATTTTCGTTTTGGCAAATACAGCAAAGTATATGAAATTATAGTGACACAGGTCCTAATGGATTATAAGATTTGAAGAAAAATCCCAGATATTAACTAAAGTTTTTGATTTTGCTGAAGTAAAATGAGAAGTGACCACTCTTAAGCTTGTTTTTGTCCACAGTTGAAAGGTCTGAGAAAGCTCAGAGAGTGGAAAGCTCTGCAAAATTGACATTTTTCTTCCATCTTGTTAAATAAAGATACTCATAAAATGTACAAAAGAAAATGTGTGCTTCTGTGGAGCAAATTACTACTGTTTTTCCCTCAAAAGAATTTGTTGGAGCTTTAAAACCAGACCCTGGGTGGGCAAGGGATGAGGATGCCTGTTGTGTTAGCAACAGCTGGTAGCCAATATTTATATTAAAAATACATTCCATACACTAATTAGAGCTATTAAGCCTTGCATGGCATGAATGGGCCGCTTTGTTATAAAAATTTGAGGCCACATATTAGGGGTTTACTACCATTTTTGGAAAACCAACAGAGGGAAAACAGTCTTCATCCATGTGGATTTAGTAATTTATTTGAACAAAACGTACTGTAGTGTTTATTAATCAACAATATGTTGTTGTTGTTTGATTTTTGTAATAGATGTTGAGTCTGACGTGAATGAATGACTTATTTTGGTTCCATTCACAACATGTTTTGAAGAAAAATAAGATGATGGGTTAACCCGAATAAAATGATGCTAATCATGATTATAATGGGAAGCAATTGCTAAAAAACATACGATTAATTTATAAAAAATATGTTTTTTAACTCTTTTTGCTTCCATCTGTTTCTACTGTATCTCTTAACATGATAGATGTGATTTGATGGGATAAAGGAAAATTCTGAGCGAACCTAAAGCTTCAGGATAATTGAATTCAAACATCCCAGTTGTGCTGATTTGTCGGAACAGATCATCTAAATCCAAACTGCTTTGGTCTGTTTGTGAAATCGAGCTTGTTTTTTTTTATGGTCTTCAAAGTCCTCTGCGTGCTGCTCCGTTTAGCTTTCCCGCATTCAGCTCCAACAGGCTTGAACTCCAGATGTAATCAACATCTGGTAACACATCCCATTTAATGGTGATTACTTCTGAATGCCACACAGCCGGGCAGCATGAAGACAGCTTTGTTGTGACTTTTCCAGAGGCACGGCGGCTTGGGAGAGGAAATGGAAACCCCAGAGGTTTGATAAGGACCTTTAGGCTGCTTGATCCCAGCCTTTCCAGAATGGGGGCGTTCGTCTGAGACTGGGAACGTGTAAACATTGTGACTCCAGAGCACAGCTTGACCTGAACAAACTCTTTCTGTTTAGCAGTATGTGCTGGCTTTCTCTACTGGCATTTAAGCATCCTTGCCCGTTTTGTTCATGCTGATACTTTTAGGTTCTGATGAGTATTCTTCAGATGACTTCAAACATTTTCTTTAAGATTCCAGCATATGGTTTTAGTGCTAAACAGGAAATGGAAAGTCTGTTTAAATGCCGTGAGAGAGATCAAAGATCAGGCTGGTTCTCAAAGGATCCACTGGTAACACTTTATACATCAAGCTCACCAGTGCTTTGTGGGTAAAGTGGCAGAAAACTGCCAGCAGTGCTGTAGGATAGTCAGACTTGATAATCTCCTCTTCTTAGTTCATTATGTTATGAGAATTAAGCTACAACAACATTGCACCAAAGTTATTACATTCAAATGTAATATTTTAGCTCAATGTAGCTACTATGATCATTTGCTGCATGTTTTTTAGCAGCTATGTGGCTTTTTAGAGCAAAGAAAACATAAGATTCATCACTGTAGCTTATTTTGAAAGAGCTTTTGGAACAGTTTGTGGCAAAAGCTTAACGGCATCAGTCATTTATTAATTTTTTTTTTTAGTTTTGTTACTTTGGAACTGGATTTGGAATATATTTATTTCAAGCTAACCATCAAAAAAATAACAAAGAAGAAAAACAAGCTAAAGATGATTTGATTGGAAAATAAAAAATTAAAAGGAAAAGAACATACCAATCCATATATATCCATCCATATATGCATGTAAATGTTGCCATTGTAATAGCTCTTAATCAAAATCAGACATATATGTGCAATTGTACGATTGAACCCGTTAAATGTAACGTTTATCAAAAAGATTTTAATTAATTTCTTGAAAAGGAAGCCCATTTATGTAAACCCTCGCCTTATGGTCGTGTTATTAATTGCTTCCTTTCTGTTACTTTTTAAACACATAAAAAAATAAATCAATCTTTTTACATTTTTATAATATTCTTTTTGCGAACTGCAATGCTGATATGCAATAGGATGTAAATTGAGTAAAATGTCCAAAATGTTTGGTTATAATTACCGGTAGTCAAAATCCAGTTTATATCAGTACAATCTGTCTGTACCTCATATAGAACATATAGAACATGATTATATAAGTGCTTTTATTACACTTTTATTTTGTTCTACATATATATGTATTTTTTTTTGCTGCTTTTCTCCTTTTCTGGTTCCAACCTGTTTTACTTTATAGAAGCAGATTGTCATTTTGGGTTATTGTCACATCTTTGACAACTACATGGAAATGTCCAGCTTTTTTAAGCATATTGAGGTGTTTACTGCATATTGAGCAAAATAGGCAGGTTTCAGAAGTCTGAGTACACAAATCTTGGTGATACTTGGCGCCAGAGAGCTGTGTGAAAGCAAACATTGGCTCTTGCAAACCTCATGAGTTTGAAAGTGTGATGTTCAGGTTCAGCCTGACTGTGTGGGAGTGCAGCGCTTCAATGGGCACACAAACTAATTCAATGTGTGGCGGTGGCGTTTTTCTTGTGCCTCTCTGTCTTCAGAGGAACTGGTGTGAGCGCTGCAGCCCACAGTGTGACGGTAAACAGCCAAAGTGATGCCACTTGTTGGTGACAAAGTCAGACTTTGATTACATCAACAAAAACTTGGCACTTGTCTATTCAAGAAGCTAGAAATCCAATGTGGTCGAGAAGATTGCCATGTTTCCAAAACTTGTAACTTTAAATGTGTTTTATGGCTGACTAAAGCTTTAGTCACATACACCCATTGGTTTTCTGATTACTTTTTTAACCAAGGCCAAACACAGAGGATGAGCCTATGAGAGACAGGAAATAGAGAGATAAATACTGTGTAGTATCTCTGCTGTTTGTCTGATATCTCTATAGTCAATCCCCCAGGAGGAAACACCCTGTTTTTTTCCCCCTTGCTCTTATTCTGAGACAGCTCCACCTCTGAGAGGAATAACTGCAAACCAGACCAACATCTGCCTCTTAATAATGCAGAAAAATGGTCTGAAGTCAAATCTGAGAAATCTGCGGGGAAAACCAAAGACACCCTTTGGGTGAATCACAAAAAAACATTCGTCTTTAATTATTTAAAAAAAAAAACTAAGGAAAACACTTTTTTTTCCTTGTGAATATACTTCTTTGGAGGTTGTGTTTCTGCAAAATATTTTATCAACAACAGACCGATTTACTGCAGTGATTGCTTCTACACTAAGGGACCTTCTGGGACAGACAATTCCAGTTAATAGCCGCTGGGTTCTCTTTGTGTTTTTAAACCGCTTGTGTGTGAAAGAACTTCCACTTGTTTGTTCTGGCGGTGCAAGGCAAATACACACATACACACATACACACATACACACATACACACATACACACATACACACACACACACAAACATACACACACACACACACACAGCAAAACAGAAATTTGTTATGCTCCGCTGCCAGTTAATAACTTCTAGAAACAGAGAAACCCAAAGGGGAGCGTTTGGAGGAGTGCAGCAGTGCTGCTGTGTGTTTGCACAAAGCGAGCACGCTCACTCAAGGCTCCTCAATTATTGCCTGCTGAGACGGCAGATAATACTGATGATAAAACAAAGCGGAAGCTGACTGAGTTTGATCAATCGGGTCAAGACGGACAGCCTGGAAACATCAACGCTCCCTTCATACAAAATAAAAGTTTGTTGTTAGACCAACATCCCCAAGCCGGGAGTCGCTCTGAAGATCATAGGAAAACATCAGCAGCCATTTAAAGTAAAAATAATCTGATAGATTACTTGTATGACTCATTCATTAACCCTTCATTAAAGAGGAGTCTTTTTAAGTAATGCTAGATGATACAAAAAGGATCAAGAAAAAAGTCTTTTCCGCTTGTTTTGGTTTCAGCTGGATTTTTTTTGTTGAAGGAAAAAACAATAATTATGCATTTAAATTAAAGTCCCAATAGTTTGTAGTTGACCCATCCCCTGGGGGTGCAGTAAACTCCAGACACAGCCACACCTGGGAACCATATGGTGCTTTAACCCGTCAATTCAACCTGCTGAGTGTCAAGATAGGAGGCATGGGGTCCCATTTTTACAGTCTTTGGTATTAGTCAACCATGGATTTAAGCGCACAACCTTCCAGTTTCAGGGTGGGAGTGAACCCTGGCATGGTTCAGTAGCTGTGTGAATGTAAACAGACTATCAAGTGGACTCTCAAGTATTGAGATAAGAGGAAGCAAATTAGCCCACGACACTCATCCAAAGAGGTGCAAAACAAGAAAGAATCCTCTCCTCAAAATGACCTAGATTTGTAGAATGATTTTAAATATGTAAAGGGAAAATACTTAAATAACAAGTTTTCCTTTTTGGCTCCATGTTGGAAAGCTTTAAAACATGAATGTAAAGTAAATATTTTTGACAAAAAGTAGATTGTTGAATGACTTACACTGGAGTATTGTGTTGGACATTTAGCGAGCTCCATTTTTAGAAAGTATTGTGCCTCAAACAATTGCTGGTGTATGACAGGTTTTTCCTTTGTGATAAATTGCTGCACACCCCACAGAGATCCGATTCTGCAGGTGATTTCACAAAGTATTTACACATTTTTTAGGAATATTTTCCGCCTTCTTATGAATACCATTTCTTAATACCAAATGTAACTTTTTCTCTGAACATGTGATGTAGCTTCATTCCTAAGTATATACTTTAGAATAAAAATCCATCTACAAGCACTTCACAAGTTTCTGTTCTCGCCCTCAGTCCAAAGCCATGCGCGATCGCTGGCTCCTCCAGGGAATGGGACCAGAAGAAGAGGAGTCTCGACGGAAACAGCTGGAGCTGGATGAAGAGCAAGGAAGGAGACTGGAACACATGATACACAGGTACTGCACTTTGCACTTTGATTTCAGTTTAAACTTGGACAGTTTTTGCTGATCTTTATGCACCACTGATAAACCAGTTGGTCAAAGGATACAGAAAAACACATTAACATTTTAGTCTGTCAGACTGAAGGATTTGATTCTACGCCAAGGTGAGAACAAATGATTCAAGATATTAGTTTCTGTCTGTACCAAATCGCTGACTGAAAGGCGATGAGGGTAAAAAAATGTCTTGTTATATGTTCCAGTCTAATGGGGCCTGAGCAACTAAGATCATATAAAAAAGGGTACAAAACTGTGCGCACATGCAAATACTTTGCAAGTGATTTTTAATTAGGATTTGTGGGTGATTCACAAAAACAGACAGGAGGTGCAAACCACAGGATTTAAAGAAAGTTAGTGTGTATTGTGGCTTGCTCTTGTTAAATCAATGTAACAGAGAATGAGTGTAGCGAATGAAGCAATGATGGAACAAGCGAAACGGCCATGTTTTCATCTTTAATTAAGGCTCAGAACAGGGCTTTAATTTTCTGTGGTTTTTTTTTGCAGCTCTGAACATTTTAGCTTTGAAACACCAAAGGATTTAGCGTAACTGAGAGACAGATATAACAAAGAGAAAAAAGATGAGCGGGATAAAAGGGAACATGAGGGCTGGAGACAAAAGATATAAAGTGGAAGATGAGAGTGAAGTAGGGGTAAAGAAGAGTGTAAGTGTCAGAGGAAGTGAGGAAGATAAAGAGAGGGATCCAAAAGGGAGAGTGATGTGTTTGTGCGCGCGCTTTCCTTGTTTTTGTCTCCAGGAGGAGCTTCCGGATTCAAAGATAGCTGTGAGACAGTCACTGGCTCTGTGAGGTTGATGCATGAGATCATGCTATGAATAAAGTACAACTAGCTCACCAGCTATTGTTATGCAGGGTGGGACATTCGGGACTGAGCTGCACTGTCTTCTGCGGGAAAAAAAGAGACAAGCAGATTTACAGGAGTACCCTGAAGGCATCAGAGAGTTCTTAAAGAAAAACATTGCCCAAACATCTTTTTTTTTTTTTGCCAAAAAGGACTCAAAACTGTCAGGAATTTTAGTAATTTGTTTCATAAGATGAAAACAAAGACAGGGGTCTCAAAAGGACCCGGCACCCGTCGAAAATTCACCACCTCTTATTCCACGGCTACTTTTCGATGACGAACAAAATTTAGTACTTTGGAGCAAATAATCCATTTATCGAACAGATCAGGCATGTGATGTGCCTTCAAGAACATGCTAAACAGGCATTCTTACTGTGCTTTTAGCATACAGTTTTGACACCGGACTGTCACAATCCGATACTAGTGCACGCTTGGTGCGAAGTGTCAAAGCCTTCAATGGCCGTAATTTTGAATGTAGGCCCAAAAACGGACTTGAAAACTTGCATCGTGACGCATAAACCGGAGAGTTTTAAACGTGGAACCCCGAAACGTGCATTTACAGGTGTTTCCATGGGCTTTTATTGGAAGGGGCCACTTGAACGTGCGTTTCCAAGCCCGGAGTGGACGTAGCATCATTAAAAGCGTTTGCTTAAACACATATTCTCGGGCCCGGTCTGAATGTAGCATCGTTAAAAGCGGTTGCTTGAACGCACATTCCCGAGCCTGTGCGAATGTAGCATCATTAAAAGTGGACACTGGAACACACCGTGAACATACTTAGCATGTTTAGTGCTGGTCACTAAAAAAATACAAGCTCAAAGTGAACTAGCATCATTAAAAGTGGTCGCTTGAATGCACGTGTAGACGTAGCATCGATAAAAAACCTTCTCCTCAGTAGCCTCCAATTCTGAAAACTTTGGAGACCCATGCAAAAGTGGAATGCCCATAACATATGAAATATCCACAAAAACATTTAAAGCGCTAACAGGAAGACTGGTGACGAATGCATCGTTTCATAGTTTGTGAGTGATGAAGATGAGAGCATGCTCAGATGGGCTTTATATCGGTCAGCCAGGCTGTGGCTCCACATCCTCATCCTTCATGCTGCATGAAAGGGAGGCTGTTAGCTGCTGCAGGTTATGAAGGGACGCTGGGATAACATTTACTTTGCTCCAAAACAGAACAGCAGTGAATGCTCAAACGACAGCATTGTGGGACGGAGTACAGTCGTGATTGTGTGGCTGTTCTGTGTGAATTACTTCATTCAGCTGCTGCTCAAAATAGCCAATACAGCCTTTCAAATGAAAAACATATGGCAGTTTGGGGTTTTAATTACTAGATAAGCAATTAAAGGGTTAACAGCGCTGCACTCTGGTGTGTCTTGGCTTGTGTTTTTTGCTTTTTGGTTAAAGGAGGGCCAAAAGTGTTAAAGATTGCAGTCAGGATTCTGCAAAAAGAGGGACTACAAGTTTACAGCAAATTCTTTTAAGATGGAGAAACAAACCCAAAAAAGTTGACGTCAAAGAAGGCTTTGGCCAAAACTTTTGTGCACTTACTTTATGTTGTTCATCTGTTCAAATTTTGGCTTAAAAAAGACTTAAAAAACATTCAATTTGTCCAGTGCAGTTTCAACAGTAAATGGATAAAACGAAAATATGAAGTTCAGGACGAAAACAAACAGATTCCCCTCCATGTTAGCTTTGGACTCCATCCGCTGATCACGTCATCAACGTGTCACGAGCCAAAGCTGAGGTCCTGATTGGTTGACGTGATATTTGAACTCACATGGCACGGCCAAATATTTACTGCGTGTCAGAATTTTCACCACGCTGCATTGTTGTGTCACTCAAAACGTGCTGTCACCAGACCGCCATTCCTGATGCTTAAATTGCTCTTCAGGACCTTTGATGTCTGTGGATTGATTTAGCATTGTAACTGGACGCCCCTGACATGCAAAGTGTTCAGTTTAAAGGCAGTTTTAACCCACGCTGCTAGTTAAGGAGTGTTTGCCTCTGCAAAGATTGGAAATCTGATACAATCATCTCCCTGGACCACAGAAAACATGAGTAACTTCATGTGTTTGTATGTGCATTTCAGTTAAAAGAAGGCCAATATTTACACTCTGTGGGACACTATCCCAGAATATCTTGGGGTCAGGGCAACTGGAGTCTTTCCACTATTGATAGGAACAGGGGGGAACAGTTTAGCAGTTTAAGTACCCTAAGATAAAGGTGCTTTTCACAGTGAAAAAGTACAAAGAGAAGGGATTAAATCACATATAAAACTTACATTTTCAGGTATTCACCTCAATGATTTAAGAAAAAGACCCCACGTTCTTGTAACTAAAAGAACAGAAGCTCAAAATGCCTCATTTGACCTCAGTGCCCCGCTTTAACGACAGAGAGTGACAAAGACAAAGCAGATGTTCAGCTGTGGAGCCTCTTGTAACCTCGTAACAGAGGAAAGAGAAAAAACATCTGGAAAGTCTTCGGAGAACAAACCTTCATCTACGGAGCTTTTAAGAGACTCCAGAAGAAAGACAGAACAAGGATCCCTTCAGAATATCACAAACCTAATAAAAGCACATCGAAAAAAAAAATGATAGAAACAAAAAACATAACACAAAGGCATCCAGACAACAGCAGGAGCCTTGTATGGGGTTGTAGGCCCTGCCTGCTGATAGCCATAAGCAAAAAAATCCCATAAAAAGACAAAGCTATCTTTGTGCAGCCTGTTTCCCACCAATACCTGCAGTCAGTGAGACTGAAGGGAAGAAACAGAGACAGTTTGTGCAGAACCCCCTCCTGCACTGAATAAAGTTAAAGAAACCAATGTGGTTGAACGATGGAGAAAAACTTTACAAGGTGAGAGAACATAAAAAGTGTAGACATAATGGGTGGTTTTTACAGATGTCTCCATCATTACGGAAAAAGACTCCCTGACCCCCACATATGCTCTCTATGCTTCTTTTGGACCCATGCTCGGTTCCAGATGCACATGGCTTTTGGGTTTCTACATCTGCATTCGTTTTTTATACATGGATCGGTACTTTACTTGTATGCAGGTCTGAATATTTCATAAATCTACTGGGAATTTTACCGGTTAGTTATAAATCAGTGTTTACATAACTTTCTCTTGTTGAATCCATTCTGGGTTTATCACCATTCCTCTATTATATTAAATCTTATCTTGGTCGGTGATGAATAAATGACCTATTTGATAAAGCACAATGCATTCTGGATCGCCGTCCTCCTTCTGCTGAATAAATCTCTGATTGTATTGTTCTGGTTGTTTAGAAATAGGATTCTTGAAGTGAAGCTTACCCCATCCAGACCACAAGAATGTGGGTTAACTGGGTTAACGTGGGTTATGCTGCTCCATGCCTGACCCCGTCTGACCCCCCCCCTCCCCATTTGAAGCTGCAGGTCCATTTCGTCTGACCTCTCAGTCTGCTGTTGCGCTGCTTGAGAGCACACAAGTACAAACATGCACCTATCTATAAATCAGATGTTCTTCCTGTGGATGTGGAAAACAGTTGCTTCCCACCCAGGTGACACAATGAAAAACTGCTCTATGATTGGTTAACAGGAGTCATTTCAGAATAAGGCATGAATAAATGAGAACAACAAGAGAATGGAGGCATATAGCCTTTTTATGTTTCTAATGCAAACAATAAAATAAAAAAAGACATTTTCCGATCAACATAATTAAAATACTTTGTTTTGTAAGATATATGGACACATGTTGAAGCCTGATTAAAGGATCCCAAACTTTAAAAATCAAACAAACAATCAAACATGTTGTAAACAGACAAAAAAGGAAAGGCAGTGGTTAGGAATAACACAGCTTGATGCTTAAGTCAGGCTGGATCACTAGAGGGAGCCAGACACAAGTTTATTTCAGTAAAGGCTGCTTCAAAATCAGTAGGTACAAACCTTGTAACCTGAAAACCCTGCAGCTCAAGCTGAACTTCTGAGAGCTCTTTAAAATATCATTTTAATTGACTTACAAACAATTACACTATGCTGCTATATTTTAATTTTCTACGTAAGGCTGAGATGATGTCCACTTTATTTATCTTGACACATGCATTTAAAATTTGCTGCCATAAAACATAATATATTTTATAAAGTTTTAACAAATGTAAATAGAGAAGTGAGTAGAGTACATCCTCTTCCTCATCCCAGTTGCTTGGCTCTCCTGCAGCTAAGAGGAAGTCCCATTTCCTACAAGAAATGGGGGTGGGGTGAGGGAAATAGGGCTGGAAGAAGCAGTGAAGAATAGTCAGAGCAGTATCAGTGTTTCTGCTGTCGAAAGATAACAGCAGCAGCAGCAGGGAAAGGTAAAAAGGAGGTGATGAAAGTCCTGCCATTCGTGACAAAAAACTCTCCAGTTTATTTGTCAGAAGCCCAAAACATTGTTTGTGTGATTTCATGAATCAGAGCCAGAAAACAGGAAAAGATAGAGCAGAGTCTTAGAGGATTTTATTGCTCACTTTTACTGCCTTTTTTCAGCAGTGAGCTTTCAGACAGTTCACATCAAAAATATTACTAATATTAAGAAGACTTGTTTTTTGATTTTTAACAACAATTATCATCTCATGACATTTTCACTTCTGTTCATTTGGGTGGAGTTTTTATTTACAAGGGGGCCAAAAAGCAAAATTTATGTCACCAATTCTGCAAGGTGTCCCATGTAAACCTTGTGCTATCCTAGGCACTTTAACATTGGGAGTTGGGTCATCTAGACCCACTAGATAGTGCTCTGAACCTTTTTTCTTCAATGATTTGTGATCTTCACTGGTGTCCATGGATTACATGAAATCTTTGCACCTTTATCCACCTTTGTCATGGTAGGGAGAACACGTCAAGGCTAGGGTGGGGTCATAGGATAGCACAAGGGTTACAAAGATGAGAGAGATCTGTAATGTTCATCATAGATACACTTCAGCCTTGAGAGACAGAATTAAAAAAAGAATTCATGAAATCACATTGTCTGACTTTTTTTAAATTGCATAATGGATAAAAAAAAGTATTTATCTCCCACAAAATATCAAGAATTCTGTCCCTCACAAACCGGTTTATTCTTCAAGATGTTCTTCCATCTTCCACTGGTTCCCTGTATGTTTGAACTGGTTACTTTCATAAAAGACACCTGTCAACACCCTTTAACAGTCAAACGGCAACCTCTCCACCATAGCCAAGGCAAAAGAAAGGTCCAAAGACACCAGGGACATGATTGTGGACCTGAGCCAGACTGGAATGAACCCATCAACAGTAAACAAGCAACGTGATGAGCATAGATCAACTGTTGAGGCAACTATTAGAAAATGGGGGGGGGGAATGCAAGATCTCCACCTGGAGCTTCATGCAAGATCTCCCCTGAGTTCAAATGATCTTTAGAACAGCTCAGAACTACACGGAGGAACTGGTCAATGACCTCTAGGGCCCAGTTGTTCAAAGGTAAGATGATCGGATTTTGGTGATCGGATTGGATCAAATCTTGAAAATGGGTTGTTCAAAAGGGAAAGAAGGAATCTGAAATCAGATTAGATCACAGAATCCAATCCTAGTTCTAATCTGGATCAAACCTTCAATTTGTGTTGTTCAAAACCTGTCAGTAGGATTTGTATAACTTTAATCCAAAAAAACTGGATTATCCTGATCCCAACAGGGGGTAGGATTTAAAGGTGGATTCCAGGAGGGAAATGTAGAAAAACTTTAAAATTGGTCAAATAATACATTTGTTTCATTTAGTGTTTATACTTTTATTTATATTTTGCACTTAACTTGTGTAACCGTTGTAACAGTGATGAAGTAGATACAGTAGACATAGGCTGCCAGTTAAGCTATTCAGTAAAGTAAAAACAACCAAAGCAGAACTGCAGATCCGCCTCCAAAAGCAGAGCTTGGAAATGCTGGTCTCTCCTCCTCAGATAAAAAAACTCCCTGAACATTCTTTATTTTGTTAACTATTGGACATTTAGCCATTTTATTTAAGACGTTTTCAAAATATCCACAAAGTATTTGTTAATGTATATTTGTTTTTTATTTTTTGTGACTCAGATAAGGGGTCATAAAAGAAATTATGAATGGAAGTGGATGTTTGTTATTTTTGTGTTTTGTCTCAGAATAACAAACTCTTACAGCGACCCCATGTTGGCTCTTGTACCTGTTCTTTACATAGCTGGTAGCCCGTGTTGTGATATGTTGTCCCATTGAGAGCACAGGTAATCTGGATTTGGTAATCTTGATAACTGTGTATCTGGATCAGGGTGATCCAGTCCAATGTTGCTTTGAGAAACCGGCATAAAAGTAAGACGGATTGCCTGATCCTGCATAGGAAAAAATGTGATTTCCAAATCTGGATCATTTTGATCCAGATTAAAATTTTTGAACAACTGGCCCCTAGAGAGCTGGGACCACTGCGACCAACCTTTGAGACTATAGTTACAGATTTTACTATTGTAACACATGGATTCAAAACCTGCAGCAAGAGCCCCCCTGCTTAAGTCAGCACGCCCCAGACCCGTCTACAGTTTTCAAGAGACCATCTGGATGATCCAGAGGAGGATTGCCATCCCAAGAACACCAACTGTGAAGCATAAGGGTGGAAAAAACATGCATTATGGATGTTTCTCATCAGGACGACTGATCCATCAAGGAAACAGTGAAAACCTTCCATCAGTGAGAGCTTTGAGAATGAAACATAGCTGGATCTTCTAGCATGATGATGAACACAAACAGACCACCTGGGCTACAAAGGAGTGTTAACATAAAATGAATTTCAAGGTTCTGGAGTGACCTAGCCAGTATTTGAACCCCAGTTCAACAGGAAACAGCATCAAAATGGACGTTTAGATGATTTTGCTGTACTAGACTGAATTGAAGTGCAAATCTTTTAAAATGTTTAGACTGTTTAAAAGAAAGAAAATATATTTGGCTTGATTATATATTTGCATTGTATTTCCTAATGTTTTGTAAATGCAATTGAAAGTAATGCCCTAGAGAATCTTAATCACAACTTGAGACCATGTTTTCTGTGCAGCAAGATTTTGGGTTCACTGTTGTGTGCTACTGCTTATCTATTATCAAAGCTAATCTAAATTAAGAACATTGCTATTTTTATAAATAACTGAGTGAGCACTACCTCCAAACCACATCCTAAGATATGAAAATTTAGCAAACACCTTTAAAGGCAAGGTCACTGTCACATGTTTATTTTCTCCTCCTCAAAAGTGCATGTTTTTCAAGCACATTAAAGAATGTAAAAAATCATCATTCATGATCTATCCAATAATGGACAATAGGATTGATAACAATCTTCAGAATGGGCAGTAAGTGAACAATTCCTCTCCTTCACATGACTATATTTGCAGAAATTAACAATAGCAAGGACGAAGAGTTGCTTATAAATGCAGAAAGTTTTTAATAGAAAACAAAACCTAACCTCGATAGTAAAGACCCACTCCAATCATTTTTTTGAGCTATTTTAAAAGCGTTCCCAGTGGTCCTTCAATTATGAATCTGCCATTTTTAGCCAAAAATCTGTCGTTTTTTTAGGACAAAGTTTCTGCAGAGTGCCAGTAGTTTGTCAGTAATTTGGCACAAGTCAACCCCCCACCCCCCATTGCTGAGAGCTCCATGTTTTTCATACGCTCCACTAGCTGACAATTTTAGGCAAAAAAAGAAAATAACGCTAACATCTACATGTCTCTTCTTGGAATTGCAACCTGCTTTAAGACATAGGTGTTGATTCTTCATCGTCTTTCTACTCCTAACACAAAGCTGAGCGGGTGCGGGGCAGGGGTATAGCATAGCACATAGCTTGTGGCCCCCCTTTTGTGTTTTCCTACATCACAAATACAGTCTTTCTAAACAGTATGTCTTTGTGTCCTGATTCACAATGGTTTGAATAAAGGAATACTCAAAAATGCAATTTAAAGCTTAATTCTTTTTTTTTTTTGTCCTGCATCATTTGAAAATGCCACAACAATATGTTAAAAACACAGTTTTCACCTGAGTGGGTCTTATAAGTTGAACATTTTGAGCCCTTGTGATTAAGTGTGATCCCTAATATTTTCTCTACATTTATGTCAGGTGTGCATTTTGTAGAAAGTGGTTATGTGCTTTTATTTTGTAGGATTTGTGTCATAACATTTTCGCTTTTTAATTGCTGAAATTAAGACGCCAACCTGTGAAATGGGACTGTTGCAGCAGCAATACAGGCTTTTGTTTGTAAAACAATCAGTGGACATTTACAAATCTACAATTAAACACAAACTAAAACATGTAGATAACGGGAAGCCAGCAAATATTTTTTTTTAAAAAAGCCAATTTGTCAAAGCACTGCATGTGCTCAACCCCAACAAAGATGTGTCTTTAGTCCTTACAGCTATCAGAGTTGGAAAAATAATAACGTCTGAGTCCACCACACCCACCCATGGTGGACAATACACCCTTAAACAATACAGACGTTTTGGTATCAGTGGAAGGACCACCTGTTGACTGCATGCGGCTACAAAATGAAAGAGCCCTTTTACCTCGACATGCTCTCATGTTGTGGTGCACAAATTCCGAATGTCCCTAAAGACCGTTCCGAGGCGAGGAAACAAGCCCATGTCCTCCTCCCAGACTGCTTCCTGGTATTGTTGCTACATCCATCTCTTAAATGTCCACAATTACGGAGTGTTTGTTTGTGAGCTCGAGCCTATTTCAGATGCAATTTGAGTTGAGGTGATGATGTTTTAGGATTGCCAGAGCTGCACGATGACAGCACGGTGATGGCAGTGCAAAGCTGCTCTACATTCCTCTGCTTGGTGTTGAAAGCATGCTGAGATTTCACCAAAACATAAACCTTTAACTCCACTTAGATAAAACACAATCTTGCCTTTTCCTCCATAATCAGGTTACACTAAAATCACAATTTAAATGAAAGGTTGGTTTAATAGTCTATAAAAATAGTCCTGTGTAATATGCAAAGGAGAGCATTTTTCAACATTTCCTCATGTTAAAGCTGTTTGCATGTTTGCAGGCTGGAGTCAGAAATCGGTGCACTTGAGAGCGAAGAGTCTCAGATTTCAGCCAAAGAGCAAATTCTTCGGGAACGCTTAAAAGAGACAGAACGCTCCATAGAGGATCTGCAAAAGGTAATTTCAGACTCTACATTATTGCTTCATGATGTAGTCATTGTCCTGCAACACAAATGAAGTGATAATTGTATTAGTCTTTGATATAACTGGTTTGCAACATTTATAGCTTTATGTATTTTTCCTGAAACTGCATCTGTTGGTCTAAATAAACCTAAAATGGTATAATCATTGACTGAATTCATAATTAAATGTAAGACACACACATTAAAATTGATTTGTGCACAAATTGTTGATACCTTTCAATCATCAATCACTCTAAGACTATTTCCCATGTCGCTCTTTCAGAGTTTGCTGAGCAAGGATGAAGGTATGTGCACAAGTATATGCACTCACA
The DNA here is from genome assembly GCA_037389245.1 of Oryzias sinensis. Taxonomy (NCBI): domain Eukaryota; kingdom Metazoa; phylum Chordata; class Actinopteri; order Beloniformes; family Adrianichthyidae; genus Oryzias; species Oryzias sinensis. The sequence goes on along the minus strand of CM074502.1, from coordinate 17,874,078 downwards.
TGTCAACACACCCCAACATGTCGCATACTGTTAGTTTGCTGTGTGTTCTTGGAGTCAGACTCTGACTCATAGGTTTTTCTGCATGCAATACTGAGTGAGTATTGGGGTCATCATAATTCATGTTTTTCTTTTTTTCCTCAACCAATTATGATGAGATTCAAACAGAACCAGACAGCAAAAAATGAAAAACATCTAAAACAAAACCACTATATACAGTAGCTCTTTGTTATCATGTAGTCCATCAAAGGTAAACTCTACTACAACCAATGTTCACACATCAATGTGTTTTTTATTTTTAAAGACTTTGGAATGGTGCTTACACTGAAAGATTTTTTTCCAGTGAAATGCTGCCTATGAAAACCACACTGACATTTGCTCTTTAAGCTGTTTTTAAAGACCCACTCTGATGAAAATCATCTTTCTGGCATTTTTTATATGTCCTTGTGGCATTTTCTCATGATGGATGACTTATAAAAAGAAATTAATCTCAAATTTTATTTTCCTATTTTTTTTTATTCAAATCGTTGTGAATCAACACAGATGCAAAAATGCTATTGGAGAACGTTTGTAAGTGTGACGTATAAATCACTACAACAAGCCACAAGCACCTTGTTTCTGCAGAAACTATGTCCTAAAAAATTACACAGGTTTATTTATATTTTGGTAGAAAAAAAATCGCTTAATTTTAATTAAAAGACACTTGGAACACTTTCAAAATAGATCAAAAGATAATCACAGTGGGACTTTAATGGAGCGTTACACACAAAACTTTCACTTTTTTAGTTTTTTCTGCAAATAATAAACTGCATCCACTGCCATCATGTATAAAAATACAATCTGCCAGAAACAAAATCTATGGTTGTTGTGATATATTTATGGAGTCTTTATGTTGATCCGTTTAAACAGCACAGTATTTTTTTCCAGAGGTATGCCCCAGCTCATTTTTAGGGAGTCAGGGAAAACAGGTGTTGCTAAATCATCCTCAGAAAACTCTAAGTTTAATTTTTGTCCATTATTTCTCTAAATGTGTAACATTACATCAATATGTGAATAGTAAGAAACATGAAATTGTTGTCAGGTCTTCATTGATATTTAGTTGGAGCCGATGGGTTTTTATTTCAAGCTCCAGAACAAACAGATAAACACCTTTTTTAGCGTCACTGCTTACTCCAGTCTTAAATATTGTCAGAGAGGCACCAGAAGAAATCCTATGAGTGTCGCAGAAACATTACTAGCTTTAGCAATTACTAAAGAACATTTGATCACTTGGGAAAAACAAAGTCTGCAAACCCACCCCTAAAATATGAGTGTGCATGCATGTCAGTAGACATGTGTCTGAGTCTGAATAATAGTCTCGCTGAGGCAGGAGAGACACACGCCAGAGTCCCCCCTTGAACCCCGAAACGCACAAGCAGACACTCTTGCACAGACACAGCTCAACTATATGTGTATGTGAATCCACAGTAACACTCAGTGGGACAAAAATGCACACACACACACACACACAGCTCAGCAAGACTATTGAAGCTCACACACACAAGGCCATGACTCTGCAGCCTGCAGTCTCTGGCTTTATCCCCCGCTATTCACCACCAAGCCCTGTAAGCCCCCAATGCTTTGTTCCTGCCCTTACACGCGTGCACACACACCTACACACTTACTGTCAAACACATGGAGCAAAGCAAACACACAAACATGTACAAACTATGCTGTCTAAGCACTGAACCTCAGGGGCACTAGTGTTGCTGTGGATACAGAAAATGGAGGAGAGTTAGAGGTGTGTGTGTTTGTGGACGAGGCTGGACAGGGTCATTTAGGGGTGTGGTTAGTTTCCTCGTTGGGAGGACAGGCTGCATGCGTGTACTTTTTTTGTGTTGCATCACATCACCAGGGTGTGTCTGTGTGTGCATGGAGCCTTGATGAGTGTGTGTATAGGTACGTGGATAAAGTTGGAGTGTGTATGTGTGGGTCCATGTGTCATTTCCCCTCCTCTGCTCTTGCCCACTAGATGCGACCGGCCGCATGTCCGCACTCCTTTCGGACTGCATGGAGCCCGATCCGAACCACCTTATCCTAGCTGCACAGCCCTGTGGTGGCCCTCCTGCCTCCGTAGATCACGCTGCACCAAGACCAGGTAAGACTGGATGATAGGATATGAAAGGACATTTCATCATTTTTAAGGGATAAAGATGTTCAAAACAGACATCCCTCTAGCAACCCAAGTTTGCAGGGTTTTGATTCGATGCATCCTGCATACTTAAGCTTTCCTTAGGTCATGGGTGTCTTTATAAGATACCGAATTACATGACATTTTCAGACCTTATATCCATTTTAACATCTTTTATACATACAGGGGGCTTTTTTGTTAAGGCTTTTAATGGCAGTTGGTGTACTACGCAGAGACTACGATTTATTTCATGTTTAAAATGTTATTTTGCCTTTAGAAGACACTTCCAACTTCTATATGTAATGGAATGAAGTTGGTGTGCAGCAAGTTGGAACAATGATAATGAGCAATCAAGATGGCGCTTCTCCATTGTTGTTTGTAAATTAGATTTTCTGCACAGCTTGGGTTGTGTTTAATCAAATGTCAAGTTTAAAGAAAATTATTAGGATGGAATATAACGTTTAATCTCATCTAATCATTTGTACTAAACATTTACTGCTATCAGATGAATCATTTAACACTGGCGTTATCGCCAGCGACACCCAACTAACAAACACTTTTTGATATACCGAAACCATTCGACTGTTTATGAACGTATCAACATAAATCCTCTGATTCTGACTGAGAGGAAAAACAACTTTTCATATTGGCTTTGCGACTTTACGAACGTGAAGTTTGCATTATGATGCAAAGCTGATTTTCTCAACAACGGAATCAGCTGATTTATGTTGATTGCATAAGCACATCTCTGCTGTGAAGGCTGTTTTTCTCCGCTTCAGAATCTTCTAGAATTACATTGCTTCAACAGTTGAAGAGTTACAGTAGTCGCAAGAATGTAAACACTGGAGCTATAGTTCTGGTGTTAAAGGGTTAGGTATCACTTTTAACATACTACTATGTTCTCATCCTCACGCTTCGCTTTCACCTTTTCCTCCCATCACCTCCCTCCCACCCCAACCCTTCACTCTTCCCTAAAACCTCACCCCCTTCCCCCATCTTCCCTTAACAGCGATGTTCGCCATGGAGATCAACGTGCAGCATGACCCTCGGACCGGCGAGCAGCGCATCCTGTCGGCCAACCGGGTGAACCCGTTGGATGCAGCTCAGCGTGGAGTCAAAGTCTACGACGACGGACGAAAAGTGGTTTATGAGGTCATGTCATCTGGCGGAGTGTCCACCACTACAGTGGAGAATGGATGGAGCTCCGCACAAGTTGATGAGCTGGTCCAACAAGCTGTCCGGCCCGTGGTACAAGGAGGGGATTTTGGGAAGGGTCATGTGAGAGTGACCCCAGCTGCACCAGAGGCTTATGTTTCCCCAGCCGATGTTGACGATCTGTCCCCACCCTCCTGCGCTCCACCCTCTATTCCTTCTAGCCCACCGGCACAGGTAACGCTGCAGAGGGAAACCCGGCTGGGCATGATTCCGCCTTCTGCTCCCATCATAACCCAACCAGGTCGTTCAGCCCAGTCGGGCAATGAAGCCAACTGTCCGCCCCAAGCCACCACGGAGCACCCAGTCACTATGGTGTTTCTGGGCTACCATGACGTTGAGGACATGAGTGAGAGCAGACGCCTGCTTGGCTTCGATGGCACTGTGAAGGCTGAGGTTGTCCTTATAGATGAAGACGACGAGAAATCCCTGAGGGAGAAGACGGTCACCGACATCTCTGTCATCGACGGCACCGCCGCTGACCTCGTGTCCGGGCGGCCCGCCACATCGGAAGCCATCAGTACGGAACTGTCATCTGATGGCCGTGAGCAGGACAGCGCGTCCTCACCCCCTGCAAACCCTGACGCCCACACGGCTCCTCCGCCCGGCCTCACCCCCGCCACAGGTACAGACAAGAGGAAACGCTGCCAGTGCTGCATCCTTATGTGACTGAATCTTCTTCCTCTTGCACTCTTTAATTTTACCCTCTTCTCCTCTGTCTTTGGATGATTACTAACAGAAGCCTTCCTACCCTGGACTCTATAGACAGCCAGCACACACACAAACATCCACTCTTGTCTGACGTATTCCTCAATCACGTCATTACCTCTGTGCTCTTGTAATTTTCGTTGTCAACATGGAGGCTCTGCTGTTGACCCCAACAGTGTTTTTACTGTTTCCCCATCACTGAAATATTTTCCTACAACTACTATTTTAAGTTGACAAACAGCTTAAACTACGAAGTTCCAGAGGCTTTACGGACAATCACTTTCCCTGCCGTGCTCTCGTGTATTCCTCTGTCAGATGTTCTCTTTCAATTAGCCAATTTTTGCGAATATCCAGTCTTTTTTGTTTTCAAATCATCACCTTTGGGTCCTGCTGTCACCACATGTGCACACTAAACCAACCACACATGCAATGTATGAACTCAACCAACCCATTCTGCGCCTTCTACAGACTCTCTCTGATGAAGGCGACAGGGTGGAGACTTGTTGCCTTGGTTTCTTTATATGTGCCTGTTCATTTTATCCCACTAATAGACCTAACAAATTCTGGAGAAAATGAGAGCTTTCCACTAGACTTTTATTTCAGTTTGCTGTTGTTATTGGGGATTATCCTTTGTTGGAAAACTCACATGACCACTGAGTTGTTGAGATGGTTGTTTCCTTGGGGAACTGAGTTTAAACGTTATGTAAGCATTCTCCCACTCTCTTGTGTGTCTCTCTTCCTTTAACTCCAGCTATTCCACAGCTGAGGTAATTTCCTCCTATTCCAGTACTTCCTATCTCAGCAGCCAATAGTGAGCCATGGATCAATCCTTGGCAGCCGCTACCATTTACAAAGCCAACTTTCCAGTGTGTCTACTACTTTAGAGTGCAGGATGCAAATGGCAGCTTAACAAAGATACTTTGCCAGCAAGGGAACAGATATTTCCACCATCCTAAACAATATTGTTGTTACTCAAAGCCTGGGCACAAGGGTGGATGTTTTATTCTGAAAAAAACTGCTCCCAACTTGCTAAAATACAGTTTAAAAATCCGCTTTTAGTCCTTTAGGTTTGCTTTTTTGACTACTAAAAAAACGTATAACACTGCCAGCTAATGCTAGGGTCTAGGCTTGACATCACAAGGGTGCTAGAAATAATCTAAAGTCTGGATATTGTATATATTTCACCAAACCTGGCTGGTTTTTAGGGAATCTGTAGTGTTCCCACACAGACTTTGCCTCCTTTTACAACTCATTTTTGAATGAAGGCCATTAAGATCCAATAAAATGTAGATTTTGTGGCAACACAAATGCATGCATTGTTTTGATACAGTTAAATAAAGTTCTGAATAATGTCCTTGTACACAAAAGGAAAAGTCTCCTCAGGTCATGCAGTCTTTTAGCACTTCTAGCACCAGGAGAAAAATGACCCTCCTATATCAGGAATACAATTAACTAGAAGAGGACACTCCGATCCTAAATGGTAGAAATAGGGGGAGATAGACACCCTATAAAAGCCTCTAAAGAATTTTCTACTTTTTTGTGTTATCCAGTTTTTAATTCACTATAGAAATTAGCTGCACTACTTTACTTATCCAGTGTGTCAACTAATGAGCACAACAAACAAGGTTGTACAACCCTGGTCCTCGACATCTACCACCCTGTCATCCCTACCATAGTTCCTGGTGATTATGAAGATCAAGGGATTGCAGGTTTCCACTGGTCAACATCGGACTTGAAATAAATTAGCAGCAGGTAGAAAAAAAAAGAATATATCTCAAAAACCATGGTTGAACAGCCCTGTAATCTATACTTAGTGCAGGCTAAAATGGTGATGGACAAACAACCATCTATCCATTTACTAAATCCACTTGATCCTCTTTTGAGTTGCTTTAAACTATCCCATCCACTGTGTGTTGGACAGTTCACCAGTTTGTCACAGGGCATGGACAAACATAATGACAGAAAATTAGCAACCATTTATTAGTTTAAAAACCATTCTGTCACTGCGGAGTTGGTCTTTAAACCGGCCTTGAAAATGCACGTTCAAGCAACCACTTTCAGTGAAAAGTTTACATAAATGCAAATCCATATGGGTGTTAGGAGCTTCCGCGTTTGAAACTCTTGAAACATATTGCTACTCAAGTTTTTATGAATTATGTGACACCAAGTCTTTCATATATCAGAATAGAGCTGTGGAAGAAAAAGCCTGGAGCAAGATTCACGAGATTTGCACCGCTTTGACATTTCGCACCAAGCCTCTTCAAACTAGTGAAAGGTAGTGACAATTCTAATCGTGCGTCAAATGCCTGGTGTGATTGTAGCATTAGAATGAGTGCCATCACTGCTGTCAGTTAATTAAGCTCAGGCTGTTTCATTGCTCATCAAACAGAAACAGCAGGATCTGGCTTCCTGTGTAGATAAAAACATGTAAATATAATCTATATTCTGAACAACCATAATTTTATTTTCCACACTTGTATAGAGATATAGAGTTAAATCACATCCTTAAAGTTATATAAATGATTTACTATGCCAGTTAGTGACTTACTGAGAACAGAAATAAGAGCTTTGTACACTTTCATTCTCACTGCTTTGCTGAATGACTTCACTTTTAGCCTCACTGAGCTTTACTCTCTTTTCTCCCTCCTTGATGCCAGAGGTGCAACACAGAACTACTCTCTTGTATCTGCAGCCAAAAAAGACTGTAAGGCCAACAATGACTTTTTCTGGTTGAGTGTTCCAGGCTTGAGAAATCGCATATTCACCGAATAGTTGTCTGTTTTTGAAGACTTTGCAGAAGGGCATACTTTAGAAAATGCAATTCTAGCTAACATACAGTCTGTGATGCAAACACAACAGGCAACAGAGCAAGAAAGCACAGAGTGAAATTTCAAGAAAAGAAATGATTGCAGGTTTAAAAACAGAAAAATTCTAAGAGGTGAACCTGAACAACCTAGTTTAGGAGTGTCCTTTATGTGTGTTATGCAAGGAATTGACCCACAGACATGTAGGGTTTTGCCAGCCCCACTGCCAAGCCTGCAGTACTCCTCTGACCCTGCAGGGGTCTCTGTTTTCTTGTTTGCCTGCACTCATGTTTGGATGGACTGTTGAAACATAAAAGGAGCAATTTCTATTGTTTACACCTCTTCCTGTACTTCATTCTCACTATCACGTGTGCCCCCCCCCCGTTATCTCTTTGCTTGGACATCTGTTACCTCCCTCTATCTTTGGTCAATAAAACTGAGTTTCTCCAGTGACCGCCTGCTGTCTCCTGCTTGTTGAATTTTTTTTTCCATCTGTCTCTAACATCCACTTTTTCACTGGCTGCTGACAACAAGATCACAGGCTGTCCCTACTGACCCCAGCTGACGTAAAAGCACTGCCACTAACAAAGCACGCTCTTTTCAGCAGTCAAATATGACGGCACTTCTGTGGGCAGAACCTCATTCATAAAAATCTGAGAAAATCTGAAAAAAATGATGAATTCAAGAGAGATTTTAATTGCTTTTTTAAAACCGTTTATGTCAAAAATATTTATGAATTTGTAAAGAAAAAGGGTTACAATAATATCAAGTCGGCCTAAGAACATAAAAAACAGTTAGATTTCCTGAAATCTCTTATAGTAGTCTCCTTTCAAACTGCTCATGGGTATTCAAACAAACCACAGTCAGCATTAACCATTAAAGACCAGGAGAACATATGAATATATGTTTTATTCTTTTATAGAATAAATAAATGAAAACAGTTTCTTTATAATATTTTGTTGTTATTGATTTAAAGTTTTCATTTAAAGTTGTCCTTAACAATATTAAAACATTACACTATAATAGCTGTAATCCAAAGCTGTAGTCCAAAGAGGACAGATCCCCCTTTTTTAATTAACAATTCTTTTTATGATGACATTGGTGCACATAATGTTTTCCTTAAATTAATTTAATTTTATAGTACAAACCATAACTGCAGTCTTATTTCTCTTTCGTATTTATTCAGCTCAAGGTTTTTTTCAACCCCATTGATGCCTATTGATGCAAATATGCATCAAAACACTTCTAAATGAATCCAGATTACCTTCATTTTACTTGAAAGCAAAGACACAATAATTGTTTTTTTAATAGCTGGAAATAATTTCAGGCGTCAATTGCATTGACTGTATAAGAGAACTGGAATGAGCGAGTGTGACATTGCCTATATAAAATAACTCAATTCTGTCGCCATTTTTCCACGATAAGGAAGCCCCCATTTGGAGCCAGACAACATTAGTAAGCAGTGATTGGTTCAAGTTGGTCTGAATCAATGTTTCTCTGGCAGCTTCTGTCTCCAGTCAGGAGTGAGCTTGTTGGAACTCCACACCCCTACCACTGAAAACAGACGGGACGATCTGTCAAATGTTTCAACCGCTCAAGGTGGGGGACAGCAGGCACCACAGGCTTTCATTTACTGAATGGCCAGTTTACAACTGGAATAACTTGCAGTAAAGAAATATAAAAGAATTAGGAATAGCAAGAACATATTTAAAAAAAATAGCAAAGCAAGAATGGTTATTGTGACAAATATGACTGAGTAATAGCTGTTTATTTCTCAATAGAAGTCTATGGGATTTTTTTATTCTTGGAACCAGTAAGTACTACCTGTTTGGAATGTGCGGAGGAGAGGGTCACTCAGTCCAGTTCTCTTATCGTCAGTCTTCAAGGGGGTGACTTATTGATGCGTGTGGTTTATGTAAAATGTCAGCAAACAGGAGAACCTGGAAATTCCTGCAACTTGTAGCATCTTTTTTTTCTAATAGTCCTCCTTTAATGCAGAGGTGCATTTTACGATTCAGACCTTACCGAAATATATAATGAATTTACGTTGCGCACATCTAGTATCTGGAAACAGTATTTAGACTACATGCACAAGCAGGAAGTATGTATGTGTGTGTGTGCGCTCCACAATAATAAAGACTAATCCAGTTATCCTCTGCCTGGAGGCTCAAACACAACCGTGACTGTGGATAATTACTGGACACTCCAGTTCAGTTACGCACAAAACAAGTTAATGACATTTGACCGTGAACATCCACTTTGAAAATGTATTTCTCATCTGCATTGATAATGGGCACATCTGAAAACTATCACTGCAAGGATGTCATCTCATGCATGTCACAAGTCACATCTCCAATCCGTAATGCGTAGCCACCACTATTGTTTCAAATGGGATGAGTCCACAATTTACACAACTGACAGTTTAACTTCACTTACAAACCCTACAATTTCAGATTATTTTAAGAGTTTTAATACAAAAATAATATGTATTCACATAATATTTTAAATAAATATATAAAGTAATTTTTTTTGGACATTTAAAAGCAAATCATAGTTGTATTTAAATTTTGATCTCTATTATTTCACCATTAAGGGCAGGGCATACTTTAGTGGTGGTGGATTATGGGTAGCTATAGTTGGAGAACTCTTTTCTTTTTGTAGTGTGGATGTTGCAGATTAGAAGAAGTTAAACCAGATTAACTCTTTAAAGGTAAAAGTACATTACAAAGCATTCCAAAGTAGGACTAAGAAGACAGCGTCCTCTTAAGCCAAAGGATGTGTGGAGAGCGTTGTACTCACGCAGATTTGAACTCTGGAACGCACAAAGATAGACAGAGTTAAGATCCTTCACACTGACACTTACCTTCTGATGTTTTTTAAGCCTTTTAAAAGGTCAAGTGTGCATTGCATTAAACAAGAGACGCTCATTTATCATATATTTTTATTTAAATGTGATCAATAAAATGTTTTGGTTTAAACCTAAATCAAATACATATAGCCTGGTGTCAATTTCTTTTTGGTTTTATAGCCCTATTTTCTATTCATGTCAACTGTTTGGGGATTTATTTCTTTAATTGGCTGTTTTGGTTTTATATCGAGGTCATATTTATCTAAAATTGGGGAGTGTTTCTTTGATTTGTTAGTGGACTGAACAATATTCACTTCACCCATCTCTAAAGGCATCAAGAATCTTAAGGATGTCTCTAGAGATTACCTGTTTTCTGATGTATATCTATGGGTGAAAACATAACATTAGTTTAATTTAAGTTTCACTGTATATGAGAACTGAACTGTGCTATCCCTCCCTCCTCGAGTTCCAAATAGAAAGTACCCAAGAAGCCAAAATCCTGTTGAATTGCAAAATAAACAGCTATTACTCAGTCATTCTATTAGAACAGCCATTCTTGCTCTGATAACTTTTTTTCTGCTACCCTGTAATGCCGTGTTTCAAGTTATAAAATAACCAATCAAATCCCTTAATCAAAATATCTGGTCTCACATCAAACATTCACAGCGTTTGATAGTTCTAGGGTTTCAAGTTATAGGGGTGGACTTCCATCCAGCTCACTCCCGACTGGCAGGAGTGACTCAGACAGACTCGGACCAATCACAGCTTACTGAAAATTTCTGGTACCAACGTGACGGCGTCCATTTTACATAAAGATAGCGACTGAAAGCATGTTATTTTCTATCTGGCGTCACACTCATTTGGTCCAGTCCTCAGATGAGTACGGCAGTGTCTACTCTGCACAGGTGCATATGATAAAACAAAGATTAAAGTTTCATTTACTTCTTTTATTGCAGGTGACAGCCAAACACACAATGTCATGGTGTCAACATCAAATTGTTACCAGGCTCCTGATGCCTGCAGAGATCTTCTAACAACCATGGTAAGTTAAAAACCATGCAGAGTTGATGCTGAGATCGAAATATTTACAAGATTGTCGGAAAATACTAGCCGAATATCATTTTCAATATTCTATGCAAAAAGATCTGTTTTGAAGCAAATCACTAACTTTGTTCCAGGCATATAAGGGTCCCAGATTCGTCTATTTTGCAATAGCAGATATTTTTTCTGGGCTTTAATTTAGATTCAGAAAAGAAAAGTAAATCAATTTAGACAAAATATCAAAGCTAACATTGTAAGACCTGACACCTATATACACCTAGGTGCCTGGACATCATATGTTGGGTTATATTACCACAGTTGATTATGCTTAACTTTGACTAATTGTCTAGAGGGTTAAATCAAAAATAAGCTGGGATTTTAAGAAGTGACTAAGACAAAAATGCAAACCAATTCTATTAATTTTGATATATGCAACTGTATTACGTGTGAGAATGCTTATGCTTATGATCAGTGCTCTCTTTTGGTTCATACATGGTGTCAAGAAAAAAGCGGTAGGGGATTCTCGTGCAAGAGACAGACTTGTGGAAGACACAACATAGTTGAAAATAAGTAAGGTTAAAACCTAAAATGTCAAAAAGACTTTGATTTACTTAATGGAAACTGGGTGGGATGCTCGGAAAAAACAACACAAACGAACATTAGGTGAACACAATTTGTCTTAAAAAAAGAAAGTACATGAAAAGGTAAGATAACGGAAGGGGGTAATCTGGACTAAAAGGAGATAAAATTTTGGATTCTGCAGGTTCGTTGAAATTAAAAACAACAACAAAAAACGATTGAATGCTATTGTGCTCCAGTTGCCCTGGAGTGCTCCATCTTTGGTTTTGTTTCGGGTGGAGGCAGGGCTGGAGGCTCTGAAACGGGACAGGGGGCCGGCCTGTGCTTCAGGGAGATTGTTTAGCAGCTGAATAAATGAATGAATGAAGAGCAGGACGGCGGTAACCTGAGCCGCGCGGGTCAGCCTCTTTGTACTCTGCTGCAGCTCGTGCAGGCGGCTCGCGCTCTGGAGCGGGACAGAAAAAAACCCTCGCGCCTTGCATTATTCAGCGCGCGTGCCTCGAGGGGGCCAGAGAGAGAGAGAGAGAGAGAGAGAGAGAGAGAGAGAGAGAGAAATCCCGAGTAGGACAGAGAAAGGGGAGGAAAAGAAGACAGAGGAGGAGGAACTGATGGTTGGAAAAGCTGGCGCGTAAAAAGAGCTCGATGTCACCACAGTAGTGTAGGACTGGAGGCGGACGGAACCGTTATTTCCACTGCTGGGAGCGTGCGGAGGAAGGAGGCTCCGTCCTTCACCTACCGGCTCACCGACGGCTGCGGGCGGCTTTGTCCAGGTGTGCTTCACGGAAAGAGGACGAAAAACGGAAAAGACGTACTAGGTCAGAAGGTCAGCTACGCATTTAGCTAGCTAGCTTTTTAACACTAATCCCCGTCATGATCCTGTAATTACTCGTATTTAACTTGGGGCGTTGGGTATTAAAACACCGAAACCAAATTCAGGCACAAGAACTTAAGACCACACAGACAGAAGTGGTTTAGCTTTGTGTAGTTTTAGGCTGAAGAATTAGCCAGCACACATTTTTAGAGACTGTGGCTGATTTTCTTAACGTCTTTTGAGTTTTAAAAGTGTTTTTACGTTTAAAAACGAGCTTATTTCCCAGATAAGTGATTAGAAAGAGCAGACACAGCCAAAGCAGGTCAGTGGAACAGACTGTATGCTGCAGCAGCCTCCATGTCTCCTCCTCTGCATCACTTTGACCCACTTGCTGAAATGACCTTAACCTGCTTTTCATCCCCCTTCCTGATTGATGAAGTGTAGGGAAGGTTTTCTGTCTCTTTTGTGACACTCAGAAAAATACATATGCCTCTCGATTTCCTTTACTTTTGCCTCACAAATGACCCAAGAGCAGCTAAATGGTGCTATATTAAACCAGTGATCTGCAACTGAAGCATCTTCGATCATGTATAACATCTGCGGTCAGATGATGTCTTAAAAGACCCACTCTGATCATGATTTGAGCTATTTTAAAAGCGTTCCCTGTGGTCTTTTGATTATGATTATGTCGTTTTTAGCTAAAAATCAAAAAACCTCCACATTGTTTCTGCAGAGCAGCAGCAGTTCATTAGAAATGTGTTTCTAAGTTGTTGGTATGGAGCAACCCCGCCCCCTTCCCCTCCCTGTTGTGTTTAAGCAGACCCGGGAGCATGTGGCACATCCAGTGTATTTTCTGCATCACAAATAAGCCCTTGTTTAAACGGCATTCCTGATTTTCAATGATATGGAAAAATAAATACTCAGAAATGCCATTTTAAGCGTAATTTTCGTTGTATATGTCCTCCATCATCAGAAAAATGCCACAAAAACATGTTAACAATACCAAAAACACCATTTTCATTACAGTGGGTCGTAAAAAAAGAGCATGGGAATAGCAATTTGCAAAATATTTTCCCATGTTTGTTTTAAAATGTGAGCCATGTCTGACTCAGTGGATATAGAACATGTGATGGGGGAGAAACTACGTTCTGTCTGCAACAGTTTACAGTAAAGTATCCCTTTTTATTATTATGTTTTTTGTTCTGATTGCCTGAAGCTGTTGCCAAGCAACTTGCAACTGACTTTAACAATGTATTTTATTCATCTGGGACGGTTATTGTGCGACTGAATTTACTTTAGAAGTGTATTTGATGAAATCTGTGCAGAGCTTGGACGCGCTCAGCACTATTTACTGCTGCTGCAGCTTCAAGCACAGACATCTTTAGCCTGTCCTATCGCCATCATTCTCGATGATTGATTTCTCTTGGCGTGGCATTTTCACTGAGGGCAGCTGAACTGTCCAGTGCCTCTTAGACACAAGGGTTTGGAAGAGTGGATCTTTGAAACCATCTAGGAGGCATTTGACGGATTTTATTTTTAGCTGTTGACAGCTTTTGTTTGGTTTTTACGGTGCAGTTTATGCTGTAGATCCTGCCGTCTGGATGGAGAGCGTCTAAAAACCTGTGAGGCAGTTTGATTTTGGAGTCACGGAGAACCACTAAGTTGAGACAGAAATGGTTGTTTGGGTTTTTTGCCCTTCAATTTATTTGAGAACTGGATTGAGTGACCCCCACCCCCACCCCCCCACGTTCCAAACAGGAAGTACCCTCTGCGTCAAGAAGCCAAAATCCCATATTCTTCTATAGAGAAATGAAAAGCTATTGCTTAGTCATTATATTGGTTAGAATAACTATTCTTGTTATGCTTGATTTTTCTAACATGTTCTTTCTAATCCTATTTTTTTCTGTAGTGCAAGTTATTAAAGGTATAAACCGACCAATCAAATGCCCCGATAAAAGTATGTGGCCTCACTCCGAGTGTTCAAAGCATTTGACCGATTCTCCCGAGCCCTCTTTTAAGTGGTAGAAATGTGGATTTCCAACAAGCTCACCCCTGATTGGCAGAAGTGATTGCCGTTGTACTTTGACTTAGACCAACTCTGACCAATCCCTGCTTACTGATGTCATCTGGCTCCAACACAGTGGCGTCCATATCGTGAACAAATGGTGACTGAATTGACTTCATGTCAGTGGAGCTTATGAGTTATACATACGATGTACGATTTCAGTGATCAATATTTTGATAATGTGCAATACGTGAACAAATAACAAAAGAACAACAACTAATACACAATATCCATTTCACTGCAAATGTTTTATTTCAAAAAAGTCAACACAGCTTAAGTTGCGCTCCAAATGAGCATTGTCTACACATATCTAACTAAGAGGAGTCCATGCGATTGGTCAAATGCGTAAGGGGCTCTGTTTGATTCGTTAAATGTACTTCAAGCTGCCATGAGATTGTTATGGCGTGGTTACATTTAAGGTAACAATTTAATGCAGTTTACACAGTCTTTTGTGATACACGCATCGTGATAACGATGAATTTGTGATCTATTGTGCAGACCTTTCTTGAGCCGGAATTAAGCCATTTTTCATGAGTGATGTCACACCAACTCGGTCCATTTCTCTTGTACGGTCAACAGTCAGATCCCAATTTTGCCTGGTCGTCATTGTAAATCAGTTGCTGTTGCTAGAAGTAACTAGACAAAGAATCAGACTGTCAGCTCAGACAGACAGTTTGCCAACAATTCTTCTATGTCAGCTTTCCATTTCAACAGAATTCTCAATGACAGGACAACCTTAGCACCTTCTCATTGATTCGGTTGCTGCCTGCTTGGGTGGCATCCAGCTCTTTTTTGTGTGTTTGCGTGCATCAGAGGGAGCCCCACCCTCCTGAGCTCTGCAAAGAGTGAGATCACAGTCGGGAACAAAGTTATCACTGATGTCTTCTCCTATCAGACCTCTCCCTCTTCCTAGAATACAAACATGCACACATAGACACAATGCACATGTATAAACTATGAGTGATGACATAACAGGTCAGTGGCCCACCATTCTAAAGCTTGTTAAATGAAAGCCTCAGAAAGTAGAATTAGGAATGCGGTGCTGCAGAAAGAAGGGCTGACAGTGAAAAGGGATATTAGGTGGAGGTGAAGGCCAGCACAGGTGTATGTGACGGGGTTATCTGGGGGCAAGAACCACGGCAAAAGGATGCTGGCAGATTTCTATGCTGTATGACTCCACATATGTTTGTGTAAATACAGGATCATCTCTTTGTTCTCAAGTTTAATGTTCGCACCGTCAGCTGACAGTGAGTGGAGCGACAGCATGTGGCTGTCCTCTTTGTCATTGCAGACAAATCATGTGATCGACCCTGAGGCCAGTTATTTGAATGAACAAAGATTTTTTCCCCCCAGCATTCAGACAAAGCCTCTCCATGTTTGTTCATGTGGAAAGCAGCTGGAATTCTAAGTACTTTTGTTAAGAGCTGTTGACACTTGCTCTCTATTTTGGTTTAGCCTTTGCCTGTGGACAACAGAAAAAAGTGATAAAGGGAAGAAGACTAGGGGCGTCCATTGTTAAGATATGATAAAATTCAAAAATAGTCATATAATAGGAAAACAAAGTATTGCAGTATTTTCCATCTCACAATAGTAAAGTACTATTTTAAAGTTTTTCTAGATTTGATAGATCTTTGGGGTCAGTTGGAGAACTTTATAAAAACTAGGTGTCTTATCAGAGCCATGGTGAGACGGCTCTGGTTCCAATCCTAGCTAATTCCTTTCTGTGTCAACTTTGGATGTTTTCCCTGTGCATAGGAGATTCTTCTCTGGGCACGCTGGTTTTATGAATAATTCCAAAAAGGTCCCTTAGGTGTGAATGTGTTTGTGGCTCTGTGACAGAAATGGTGACCTGTCCATTGTGACCATATCCAATAGCGGGGATATGCTCCAATAACCCTGTGACCCCAAGAGAGAGATTAAGCAGGTTTAGAGGATGGATAGATCAAAAGATGGATGGATGGCATTCCTTTCAAAATAAACCAATCTTTTGGTTTTTCTATTGTGATGCTGTGAGATGCAAAGCTCGAAGACATTAATTCTCTTTTATTTTAGTTAGTATTTTTTAAGTGGATTACCCTCATGAGTGTTGCTTAGTGACTGGTTTCATTTTATGAGTCTCACAGACTAAAATATTTTCAGATGTTCGTTTGGCTTTGTTTTACACACGCCACGCTCAGAAGTGGACCAAACTGCCTGGAAAAGTCACGCAATTCCAAATGCCGCTTGCTTTGAGGGAGGTTTTGAATGACCAACAATAGGGAAGGAAAAACAGAGAAGGAAACAGGCCTTTGTTTATCACAGAATAAATAAGATCCTGTACACTCTAACTCAGGGTTTTTCAACCTTTTTGATTCTTTCCTAGAAAACAATCCTGTGGCACACCAGCAACCAAAAATAACAAAAAGAGAAACTCTGTAGTCTGTATTGATGAACAGTCTCTCCATGATGTCTTGATCATTTCTTGAAACATTTGAGGCACAAAAAATTTCATAAAAGTTGCAATAAATTAAATTAAATTAATAATTAAATAATAGTTTTCAAACAATTTAGTTGAAAGTTCGCCCAGGTAGTTGTTTTTCCCCTCCAGATTATTAAAATGCAGTTTCATGTAAACTTCACAAAAACCAAATAAAATGACATTCTTTCTAAATTCTCATTTTGTTTTTAAATATTTCTTTAATGTTTGTCCAAGACCAACTGTAATTTTTATCAAATAGCCTATAAAAAACGGCATGTTTGATGAATTTTAGAGAAAAAAGACCAACATTATATTCATGTTTATAAGTTCAGTTGTAACTAAACAAGAAGGGAACATGCTGAAGTTTTCTTTTCTCTAAATCAAAAATGTAACAAAATGTTTTATTTCATATTAGTTGATTACATTGTTTCATTTTAGTTAAATGTGTCTATTAGCCCAAATGCTGTTACTTATATTTTGTTGATACTTGTATTTAAACTTAACTTCAAGTTTTTCAAAAGTGACTGAAATCTGAATTAGAATTTATCCTTCCATTCAGACATTATTAGAAATCAGCTGTTTCCTTTATAAAGATGACTTGGACCAAACGCTGGAATCTCTCACTCTAATTCATTTGTTCTCCAACACAAACCTTAAAGGACAAATAAACTGTTTCCCTGTTTTTATCATTAGCAAACTGTTAGAACATTTGTTGTGCTTCATGACAGTTAACAGCAGCACAGTAAGAGACGCTGTCACATTAACGTAATGCATCATGGGAGATGGAGTGAAAAGCAGTGACGCTGATGCTGGACAGACTAACGTCTCTGAGCTCCATTCCCGCGGAAAGCTACTTGGAGTGCACGTATGATCCGTGATCCATCCAGGTCACTAGCCCCTGTTCTGCACAGACGTGTGCCACAGATTTCCTCTCCCTTTTCTTCTCTCCCCCAGCGCCCATCATTTGTCCTCTCACATCTACCGTGCATCGTGCATCACATTTGCCTCCTCCACTTTTGTTTTAACTTGGCCAAAGTCGCTGCTTGAGGCTTGTACAGAGGTGTGTTTATAAACCTGACGCTCCCGCCGCGTGTGGGAGAAGCTACTTTTAAAAGTTTTTCTCGCCCTACACGGAAGTTACTGAGAGTTTCGGTGCATTTATTTTGAAGAGCTCAACAAAGCTGTCGGCAAATTACTTAGTGTGAAAATTTAGCCTGTTTTGATGAACATAGAGCTGATATTCTGGTGATGATAAATGTTTTTAGATCAGTGAAAATTTCCCGCGGCACACCTGACCATTTCTCACGGAACACTAATGTGCCGCTGCACAGTGGTTGAAAAACACTGCTCTAACTGCAGTATCTTTACCCTGTTGGAAACTAGTTTCTGCTTCCTTCTCATTTTTCGCCTTTTTTGCTATTTGTTTTTGCCCATGCTTACATTATTTATTTCTTGTTGTTGTTGACTTCCACAATTTCGTTGGATTCCAGTACACCAAGATCTTATTTCTTAAGTAGACTTCGGGTTTCTTGATTGGTTTTCTCCATAGTTTAGATGAACAGAAGTGGACACAACTGAGATTTAAATATGGGAGGTTTGTTTTTGGTGCAGAATTGCATAATCTCAGACAGTCTATTTTTCTTGCTTGTGGCCCACTAAAAGGATTAAGCCAACATTGCTGAGAAAGCTGTGATGACCTTTGAAGCCAGAGATAAGCACATCCCTAACTCATTCACAGATCCTTTACCATCAGGGCGTTTTTGTCAGATTTAGTGTTTTGGATCACTAGCATCTCTAAAAGAGTCATAAAAGCCAAACTCACTGGTCAAAATGAAGTTTTGTTCTATGTTGTACAAATGTTCTGTTCTCTGTGTTCCAGAGAACGAGAGAACTGAAGGGGTGCAGGAAATGCAACAATATACCGGCAACCCAACTATGTGATGACTGCAGTTAGCTACACTCTATTATTCACAACATTTACCGACAATTGTTTTACTTTGCAGTGGAAGCCATTCATGAAACACAAAGCAAAAGCACAAATCACGCACTTTCACAAATGCCACATTAACAACAATCACACACAGACAGCAAAAGAGCCACACAGAAAGGAGTCAACACACAATGAGTTATTTGAGAAAACTGCTACCAGACACAAAGTTTCACCAGTTCACCGTTACCTGTTCTATGTACAAATAAGAGATGCACACGTCAATCTGGATTGTGACCATTTTCCTGTGATCGTCTCTGATCAACAACTGAACAAACACCCCCCATATTTAAACCCATCCTTTGGAATTTATCAATGGGCAGTTTACGTAAACTTAAACATTAGATGCTAGCATCACAGACGACAAGCTAATGAAAAAAAAAATTATATAATGGTTAGTCAAAACTGACAGAAAATGTTGCCGTGTTTAGTTTCTTTGCAAACCCCACATCACCTTTTGTGTAAAAATACAAATTACTGTGTATTTAGCAACCTTTTATGGTGTTTTTAAAGTCTTGTCAAAAATAGTGACAGGTGTTCCTTGAGCACGTTGACAACAGCAACTCATTATTTTGAGTGGCCGATCAATTTTTTACTGTCTTGACGCAGCCCAACCTCCCAGCTCTGTCACACCAGGAAATAGTGTTTTTCCATATTCTAATTTTTTTTTTAACTTGTCCTGTCCAACAATCTTCAGACAAACCAAAGGTATATCTGAATAAACCCCTTTTGTAATTTTGTTTTTCTTTTTCTAACTTTTTAATGACCATTTTCCTTAATGTGTAAAACCTCAGTGCATGTAGTATTAACCTTTTTTACTGATATATTAGAATTGTTGCTAAAGAATGTCTACAAATGTGTAATGATGACAGCTGCCAGATATTAGATAAAAAAGGAATTACATGGGCAAATATGGACTTCTTTCTTCAGGAGTAGGCCTATCGAGGTACACTATCGAGTGGATACCTAGCTGACCTAAATTGTGGGTCTTTCACTTTATCATTTAATACTGATCAGCACAGCCATAAAGACCTAAACTAAAGTCTGTTAAAGTCAGAGAATAAACTGTTTCCTACTTAAGCCTCAATCACAACTGCCCTTAAAGCCAAAAACAGGTGAAAAATGGGCAACCCTGTGTGGGGCATGCAGGTGGCCCACACAAAATATGATGGTTGTAGATCGCTTGGTGATTCAGTAGAGCAAAAATGTTCATTCACATTTTTTACAACCAGTAGGCTGTGAGCGACAGGTTGTAGCAAACACTTTTACAACGCGCAAGGGTAAGTAAGGGTAAGTGGGTGACACACAAGTAAGTTAGCATGTTAACAGCATTTTAGTGCTGCTTACTTGATAAGTGTGAACTCCTTACTGTGAAGCCTGACTGTTAGAGTTGAGGAAATTAGGCAATCAGAGCGTAGTTTGTGTGGGCATCCTATGGACATCCTACAGGTACTAAAGGATGACATACTCACACCTTACTAACAATTTGAGTGCGGTGTAAGATACTGCACGAGAACATCACCCATATGTCATAAGTGCATGCATTTTCCATTACCCTTACAAATACTTCCTGATACATTTACCACACGCACAACTGTGGTATGCTCCATTTTCCTGACATCCCTTGAGGTGAACTCACAAGCCTCAAGGGAACAGCAAGACACACGTGGACTCCTCTGTACAACCCTCCACTAGCCCAGACAACCCAAAAACCTGCAGCATCATCCATATGGATCAACCTTTCATATGTCTGCACATGTGACTAAGGCTTTAAGCTCTAAAAATGCACGCAACACATGCAGCAGAAAGAAAGAATTTGAAATTATTTATTGTGTTGGGATTTTTGCTATGATATGTGAAGTACTCAATATTTTTACTGTAATTAATAATACAACGCCCTTAAAAAATCAGCTCAAAGAACTACACTGGTGAAAAACAAGTCATTTAAATCAATGGCTAACACCTAAAAAACAAAGCGCAGACATGTGTGCTGTTCTGGCTGCGTTTGTTCTCTGTGAAGCTTCTTTTCTTCAGGCTAATTAGCTAGTTTCTGCAAATAGCCTCATGATGATTACACTGCTTTACTCGGGGTGAGGCAGGGCGGGTTAGTTAATGCTGTTAGCTGTCAGTGGGAAACAGGACAACAGTGTTATTATTATGCTGTGTCTCAGAGTCAGGACTGAACAACACTGAGGCCGCTACAACAATGCCTCTGCAGTGAGAAAATAAACACAGATGAGACTTTTAACTAGAAAGTGCACTCCGAATGGCAATTGTTATTCTCAAAATCACAGTCTGCACTCCTCATTAACTGTAGAAATAAAGTGGAATTATAAAACATTTTACTTCACTTTAATTGGAAAAAACTGCAGCTTTTTTGGAGACTTCATCAGACATAGTCATTATTTTCTTTGTGTCATAAAAAAAAATGTTCTTTGCCTCCTTAAGATTTTATAACATGCTAACATCACCTGACAAAGGAAGCTACAGCAATCATCATATTTTGAAATCATGTCTAATAACTAGTCCAGAAGTCGGTGTAACTTTTTTTTTTCATTATTTACCCAAAATGTGTATTAAAAAAAGAGGTTTTGTTCAACATAGAATTGACAAAATGTCTATATAGTTCTTGCTGACATAGCTGGGAAAGGATTATAGTTATATGCTCCCAGACTCAGCTAGTTTTAGGAAACTATGGGGTGTGACCCAAACTGAATAAAAGAATAGTTTGCAGCAATGGAGCACTGTTACATAATGCAGGTAAAGAGAAGGATCAGAGGACATCAGTACAGATAGGATGTACACACACACACACTTTGACATTCCTGAGTCTGGTTTGAAACCACATACTCCCAAGATGAACTAAAGACTCAATGCTAAGAATTGATCAGTAATAGGATTTTGAGCTCAAACATCAAAGGATGAAAATTAGACATAAACCGTGAACAAAGACAGAATTTAAGACATGACATAAATAAATATTTAAAATTCCACTCTGATCATTTTTTAATCTTTTTTAAAGCGCTCCCAGTGGTCTTTTAAATATGATTATAACATTTTTAGTCAAAATCATATAAAATGACATTTTCTAGGTCAAACTCAAGGTGGCCCACCATGTCATTGTATGTGGCCCGCGAGAGCATAAAGTTTTTCATTTCTTAGAATAAAAAATAAAAATTGGTGTGTATTTATTCATATTTTGGGGGAATCCAACTTGAGATATCGGATTTGGCAACTATACATTAGGACTTAAACACTGTCCATATAACCTAATCTGACAGAATCAAACTTAAAAGGATTTATGTTAGAGTAACAAGCAAACATATGTTGTTGTTTCTTACTAGCATGACAGTGCAAACAAGCAGCAATAATAAAAAATAGCAATAAAATAATCCAAGAATAAAAAATAAGATGAATTGAAAAAATTAAGTGAAATAAATTAGATAAAAAAAATATATAAAATAAAATAGAATAGAGACCAGCATTCAGTGGGAAAGTGACTATGTCCGTTCAACAGCAGTCTTAAGGGGGGGTTGCTAGAGTCTGTGTCCATGTATTGTGTCTTCGGGTTGTGTGGGGGGTTGGGGGTAATCCTTATTGCAGAGTGGAGTTTGTGAGAGTATGAATGCATGAGGAGGACAGTCCGTTCAGCAGCCTCACAGTCTGTGGGAAGAAGCTTTTTAGCATCCTGCTGGATCTGCAGCTGATGCTCCTGAACCTCCTCACAGATGGCATGAGGGAGAACAGTTATACCTGGCCCTTTGAAGACAGCCGCTATGCTGATGTGGCCCTCGGTGAAAATGAGTTTGACAAACCCTGTTCTAGGACATCGTTTCTGTGGAGCAGCAACAGTTCATTAGAAATCCACCTCTGAGTGGTGGGCGGAACGTTTGTGCAGAGTAAGCCTGCCCTCCTTTCCCAAGATAGCACCTATGTGCTACAGTCGGCAGGGCTACAGGCTTTTTCCAACCACTTTTTTTTTGTCTATTCCTGGTTCACAGGTAAAGAATTATTGAGAGGCACAATTTTAAGCGAAAAAAACACGACTTTTTATTGGAGTGGGTCTTTGATAAATATCAGCGACGAACCCTGTTTGGTGCAAACTGAAACACACAAGTCATTTGCATGTGTTTCCCAATTACAATTTTCTGATGAGCAACCTAATGTATTTCAGTGCTTGTGAGGTCATTTGGCTAATGGCTGAGTAATACGTAGTCCCGCAGGAAAGATTATTTTTTGTAATCCAATTATGTATAATTTGATTCCTGCTGGTGGTCCTCCCCTTTATATGGGGTTATTTATAGAAAATGCATTGGCAAATGCGGAGAATGAACCTACCGGCTAGACAGAGTAGTGAGTGTATTGCTGAAAAAGAACTACGCTAGCAGAAAAGTAGATAATGTTTTTTCTCACATTTTCCTTAAATTACAAATACTCTGCTGAGATTTCCTTAAAGTGTTTTCCTTAACAATAAAGTGGCACATTTCTATTTTCCTGGGTTGTTTTTACAACACTAAGCCTCCAATGTATTAGTTGTAACCAAAACAGCAGTTTAGAAGCAGACCTCCCTTTTCATTGTACCATGTGAGATGAGGATGTGAAGGATACTCAACAAGTGTTTGTTTTGTCTACAGTTTAGGAGATCAGAAGTATTTGTTCCTTTACATCATGGTTTTAGACGATCATTTGATCTGCCACTGACTATATGTAGAGTGTTACGCATCATAGACTTTGTGTTTATAGAACAGCAAACCCAAAACTATCATTATACCTCTGGAAGGAATGCAGGACAGTCATTACCTTTGGTCAAACAATAAAAATGGATGGAAGGTTTACTCCCACTTTGTCCTTTAGATCTGTTAAGGAGTTTGCATGTGTGTGTGAGCTTGTGTGTGTATGTTAGCGCTGTGTCGCATTAGTATTCTACAAGGAGAATCTTAGTGAAATCCCTGTGGCGCTCTTTGTTGCTGTGAAGGGATCTGAGAAGTGGGGGTGTTGGGGGGAGTTCTGTTGTGAGAAGTTCTGAAAGGGACACTGATAGTTTGCCATGAGTCCAGACGTGTCCTTGGTTCTCAGGCGTCAAAAGGCTTCTTATCATGGTTTCGTTCTGGTTGTTGTTTCAAGCGCTCATGCCAGGGGTAGGTGAAAAAGACTTTTGGTTTTTGTTTCTATTAGTCTTTGCCTTCATATGCCGTCCTCTATCAACTGTCATCAGCATTCTGTTTTGAAGCAGGTGGTCTCTAAATTTTCAATTTATTTCCTGTGTTGAAGGCCATTTCCACGCATTCAAGTGAACCCAGCTTCCTGGTTTCCTGTTTAGACAACCTGTGAGATGAGGCGGCCTTATAACGTCCTGTATCTAAGCAGTGTGTTATGACTTGATGTTTTGTTTAGGTCGTCTTTAAAAGTTGTAATCTTCATTGTCTTTGCCTGAAGCACTAAAGCACTAAGAATATACATTTTATAGCCTGTAAAGTGTCACTAACTATACACGTTAACTGATACATTCGCTCAACACTTGTTCTCACAGTGCCTGCCATTTTTGTTGCACCGGTTATGTTAGGTTAGGGGTGGGAGGGGCTGTAAACTAGTGGGAAAGAATGTGAACTAAGGGATCTTGGGAAATGAGGACGGGCTAACTTTGCTCAATACATTTGTTCTGATCCTTAAGATCTTCATTATGTCAATGATAAAGGTCTTTTCGATCCTGTTCTTATGCGTTTTTGTGATTAAGTTCTTGTCGCTTTTCAGCTTTTTTACTTCCTTTTTGTTTTTTATTTAAATTATTGACATGTATTAGAGAGCTGATCAAATAATATTTAATGAAATGAAGATATCTATTCTACTGTAAATCAACGTAGATGCAGCAGCAAAGAGAAGCTAAGGCGTCATCATGTTTACGTGTGTTGATAAAATGATCAGTGCATTGAGTCTGGTTTGATAGATACTATTGATAATATAGATTATATTGCGAAATTCTCATATCTGAAAGATCTCGTTGTGTTTTGAACAGATTTAATTGATGTATGATTTTCTTGAAAACAGTTTTTACTGACCTCAGATTCCATCAAAACTTTAGGAACCAGGGCTACCAAGTCTGTTTGACCGTGCTGAAAGGGCTTGAACCAATAAAACAAACAGAATAAAGTTAGAAATATTTGAAAAAAAATCATATTTTTCGTTGCTAAACTCCTAATGTTGATTATGGCATGAAATAAATGGACTCTTACTGACCCAGCCCGTTTTAACTAATGTTTGTGTTAACCTCAGAGCACAAGATGTATTAGAAATATATTAAAACCCCAGCTTAAAGTATCTGGAGTGTGTGTGCTCTAGTGGAAGAATATCTGTGTCAGTCTGTTATGCTGGATTAGTTAACTGTGTCATCTGTGCAGTTCCTGATCAATCTTGATTATCTTGTGTGACATTCTGCTATGGGCGCAGCTCTTTATTGTTTTGACAAAGGTCACCCACATGCATTTATCCACAGACGCACTGATGACTCCTCTGGTTCTCCCACCTATAAACATTTCTCCTCATCTTTCATTTTTGCATTTCTTCATTACCAGACATAGCTGGAGATAATCAGCCTGCCCCACACAGGGATGACCATCCTGCACTATCTGTGCTTTTGGCTCCCTGGTCTCCAGTTGCTCAGTTCGTGTGCAGTGACTGGGGGTACTCTTCCAGTTTTTCTGTGGTCTTTTACCTAATTTGTTCTGTTTTGGGAACTCACAGACAGTTAGTTATGTTTGAAACACTGGAAAATATCTGTTTCTTTTCAGATGCACATCTCTTCTATTGTTCCAGTTTACTTGTTACTGTAGTCCACGAAGAGAATGCAAAGCTGGTATCATACCTTCTGAATGTGGGGAAATTATGCGCATGAGTCTTTATTGTAATGATTTCATTCATGTTTAGATACGCTTTCAGAGTGTTTTTGGTTCTTTAGTGGATATCTCTTTGGTCTTCTCCAAAATTAAATGCACACAAATATAATATAAATAAAGTTATAATAAAGGGGTTTATTTAAATATATGCCTGGCGTGTCCAAAGCTGCATAACCCAAATTGTAGCTGTAAAATCTGTCCATCACAAGAGGCCAGCAGCTCTTATCTGCTTGCTTAGCTTCTGGACAGGAAAACAATTGTGGATGGATGGGTCCATTTCTACTTTTCCAAAAAAATGTCACGTAAGTCTGTCATTTAAAAACACTAACATTATAGTGGAATCTTTATTCACAAAACAATAAATAAAAAACTACTCATAGCAAATAAATGTATGTACATTTAATTTTTTACAATAACATTTTAGATTATTTGTTTACCTCGTTAAATGAACCAGAAAAGGATCAGACTGTATGAACATCAGAAGCTCAGTCTGGTCACACCTGTCCTTAGGCTTTAACACGCTACCACATTCTCTCATTTGTCTTTCCCCTCCACAAAGCGGACATTTCTCTTCTATCCAAACAAAACCGAAACTCACAAACTGCTGGATAACATCCTCATACTCTCACTTTGCACGAGGATGTTAGCCTCACTTCAGCAGGATTCCTCATGGTCAAATCAGGATAATCCATCTCACTTCTGAATTTCCCTGCATATTAGCTTTAAACTAAGTCAGGAATAACACACTTGTTAATAGGCCTGCACAATATACCGCAAATTTATCGTTAGCGCAAAATCCAGCTCTGCAATATGCATATCGCAAAAGACGGCAAATATCGCAATAAATCGTAAACCTTAAATGTGCTAAAACAATCTTATGTCAGCTTGAACCATTTAACGAATCAAATAAATCCCTTAATGCATTTGACCAATCGGATGGAGGCCTATTATGTTAGACGATTGTCACCTATGTCGACGAGTGACATTTGAAGTATAATTTTTAAACTGTTGCAATGTAATGGGAATGGTTATTTTGCTATTTGTTTATATACCGCAAATTATATCGTTGTCGCAATTTTAATCTCTAATATCGCATATTGCGAGTTTTCCTCATATCGTGCAGCCCTACTTGTTAAGCTAAATGCTAAAAGGCGTGTGGTTTGTGGCCCGATGTGTGCTTTTGCTTTAAAGTAAGTTTAGTTGAAAACCTTTCACTGTATTATATCTTTTTTCAATTTTGCATTCAAATTGAAATAGAGAGGAATATATCATTTTGTCATGTACCAGTGATTCCTTTGATCTTTCACTTTCATCACTTAGCCAACACCCAGACAATTTAGCTAATGGCTGTTGGAAAAGATCTCAAGGAAAGTGTTCCCAGTGCCTTTGTGTGTCATTGGTGTTGGTGAGCAGGGAAAGTGAACATGAAGGGCTCAGCTCTGGTTACCAGCACCCTGATCTTATGACTCAACACACCGCCACTCACAAACCACAAAGATACAAAGACACTTTGTAGGATTGCATCTGTCTGGATTTATTTTTGCCTGAAACTTGTAGTGTTTAAAATATTAGTAATGGAACACCTTTGGGATTTGACGCTTTTAAGTCCCACTCCGTTATTTTAAAAGCGTTCCCAGTTGTCTTTTAATTATGATTATGCTGTTTTTAGCCAAAATCTTTTTTTAAAAACCCTCATTTTTTAGGACATAGTGTCTGCAGAGCAACAGTAGTTCATCAGAAATGTTCCTCTGACTTGTGGCTGGGACGGTTGGTTTGGAGAAAACCCACCCTCGCTTCCTGTCATCCATCTGTTTACATGGTCTGCTGCTAGCTTACAGCCCGTCACAACCACAACCTAACATAACTGGTGCAACAAAAATGGAAAGCAATATTGGAGCAATCCAGCCGTCCAGTTAGCCAGAGGCCAGCTCAGACGAGGAAAACAAAGACGTAAATGAATGTAATCATCTACGAGCACAACCATCGGAATGGAGCAGAGCAGGGAGCTTTCAGGTTTCAGTTTCTACAACGCAGCCACAAGCTTTTGCAAACAGTATTTTTTGTCTGGTACTGATTCACAATATATTGAATGAATAAATACTCAAAAATGCAGTTTTGAGCTATAATATGTCCTCCATCATCAGAAAAATGCCACAAGAACACTAAAAACACCAAAAGTGCCTTTTTCATCAAAGTCAGTCTTTAAAGTAGGACAATGCAGCAGATTTTTTTTCTTTATTACTTTTTGCTAAAAGGTGAACACCCTCCATTAAAGACGAGTGATGACTGAAGAAAATACCATTGCTGTCACATCACTCCTCTCTCATTTCGGAAGGTTTCTTTTTGTTCCATCATGATCAGATCGCTACCTGCCTTTGTTCTCTGCCCTCTGACTCCTGACAGAAGCTACAGGGTGAGGGGAAAGGGAGTGAGTGACATGGAGGAGGGGAGGGCACAGCCAGGGTGGATGCTTTTACTCCTGTATATTTGCGTGAGGCGTCGCACAGAGGGGGTCTTTGTGCACGGGGGCATCTGCAGAAATATGCACGCGTTGGGCCATGACATCACAGCGCACCGTCCAGTCGGCAGGAATGTTGCTCGGAGAGGAGAGGCTTTGTGGAGGAGAGGAAAGAGACGGGAGGGGAGGAAAAGGAGGAGAAGGGGAAAAAGGAAAAGGCAGGGAAACGTTCAGCACTCCCACTAGCAGGGACAGGAGTGGACACAAGTCAGTAGAAAAGCCGATGAAGTATGTGAAAAAGAACACGTTGGGATGTTAAGAAACGATCTTTTTGGATATTCCACGGATGTCAGTACCCAGCAGGTTCTTGTAAGATCAGCAGGTGAGTAGACCATCTGCTTTTGAATCTGGATGTTTACTGTTATAATCGGATAAATTATAGTTTAAAGGCTTAAAGCACAACAAAAATGACTGTTATGGGTGTCATTTTAATTTACCCAGCAAATCCCAACAGAGGAAGGAGGTTGGCGGGAACTTGATCCAAACTAGTTTACTGTGGATCAAGTATTGATCTCATTGGCTCCAGTATTTAAACAGATGTTACAAAGCTGTTTAAACCTTAGTAAGCCTGACACTAATTCCACCTGCCATGTGAATTCACCATATTTCAGTCAAACCTGTTATGTTTAACCATTTTTATGAGTAATAGTTCTCAGTATGTGCAAACTCTCACGAGGGGAGGCCTGACTGAAATAATGGACAGCTCTGCTCTCCCTGTCCTT
Organism: Oryzias sinensis; assembly: GCA_037389245.1. NCBI lineage: Eukaryota > Metazoa > Chordata > Actinopteri > Beloniformes > Adrianichthyidae > Oryzias > Oryzias sinensis. The sequence continues at coordinate 17,845,268 of CM074502.1, read as the reverse complement.
AAAACCCAAGCTGTTAGAACATGAGAAGTCCGGGAGAACCTGCAGGTGCCTGCAGGTAAATACGATCCTTCACTGTACCGTTCTGCTGTAAAGGCCCAGTGTACCACCCTGCAGTTGTATGCTGGTCCTGTACAGCATTCATACCTTAAAATACAATTTGTTTAAAACTTGTTTCTTTTTGTAGAGTTTACACATTTGTGTGACCTCTTAAGACCTAAGCTAATATTTTAGCTAACCCACTAAACATTTAGGGCCCCAGTTGTGCAGAATAAACTACTGTGGTAATATAACCCCAAATGGAATGTCCACACATTCGGACAACAGGTCTTAAGGGGTTAAATGAAAGGTATGTGAATGTAGTTTGAGTTGTACAGTATAAGCCCTCATCTGAGGCATGCAGCTGAGTGTGAATGTTTGGACATCATGTTTATGAATGTGATTTTATCCAAAACAGTCAGAGCCTAAGCGCTTCCAGATGTGATGGATGGAGACAAGCGTTTCCACAGAGCGCCTGACTCAGATACCGTCCACTAATCGTACTTTCTTCTGATTTCCTTTGTAATTTCCTTCCTTTTTTATTACCAAACATTTGTCTCCCTGTCTGTCTTTGTATGCCTCATTTTGTTGCTTTATCAATCAGAAAGACTCTCTTAAAAACTCACATTCACACATCTTGGCTTGGGTGGAACAAGCAGGCTTTACAGTCTCCTTCATCACTGGTATCACAGTCTGAGTCTTGAGGACAGCTCGCTATGCCTGGAATGTCAGTTCACCTAAGTCAAAAACTTGCATGTCCGTACACACTTGCAGAACAAGCACACACTTAAAAGAACACACTTTGGCATGCACGCCCTGTTGCACACAAACACACACATTTTAAGCATGTGTGTGTGGACCAGAATAATGTTGCATATGAGAAATTCTTGTTCTTTAGTTCTGTTTTCCTGAGGCAGTAACCGGATATCCTCCCACTCTGTACTGTCCATCGCACACACTCCCACCCAAACGCACACACATTCCTGCGCATGAAGCACAACAGTGAATCAGACGCCTCATCCGTGTGAGTGAAAACACAAATGACATCTTTTCCTTTTGTGATTACCTGTAGATAACCTAGGGACAGAAGGAGAGAGGAGGTGAAGCTTTACACTTTAACTAAGAGTTTCTGTGGTTTAGACCAGTGGCCCTCGGCCTTTTGAGACTCTCAACCCCCCACTTTAATAAGGTTACAGGGCTCGACCCCCACAACCCCCACTCAGACCCATGGTCGCACACTTTAGACACTCATGAGCTTGCCTAATATGTTTTTACAGGTAATACTACCTTTATCTAAGTTGGAGGCCAGAAATTTAGTGATTAAGTGACCCCCACCCTAAGAAGAAACACTGGTCTAGACTTTTCATTTCCAGCACCTTAGCGAATAGGATTTTTTAAGGCTTGTGTTCTCTGTAGGGGACATTAACCCGCCTTTATGGCGTGACCACCCTCGAAAGACAAAAACAACGCAACATTAAATGATACAGGAATCCCAAAGTGTGATCATTTGCTACATATTTTACGGTTCTGTGGGTGAGGACTAGGAACTATACTGATTTATTTGAAATATAAATATAAAAATGTACAATAATGTATTGTGTTATTAAAGCTTAAGGATTTAAATTGTCTGTTGGAAATGCTTTGAGTTGCTTTCATAGTGTAAATGTGTTTATGCATCTGCTTTAATCCCCTTTTGATAAAGTAAATACATAAAAAGTACTTAAATAAAAATTGAAGATTTAACATGTACTTTAGTTGTTCAACAGAATTATAAAACATTAAATTGTCGTCTGCAAAATTGATGGTACCTCTAACTAATGTGTTTTTAAGGCTGCAGTCAAACGACTTCTGTTACTGTCAGTGAGACTTCAGCTCTTGTCTGCAAGTATTTTTGGTCAATCTTTCTTTGGAAACAATTGAATGTTTTTCCTTTAGTCATTCTTGTTTTGTTTTTTTATTGGTTTTTGGATCATAACCTACTTGCTAAAGTCAAGACCTGGAACTGAGGTCCAGTTTTCTGACACAAGGCACCTCATATCATTTCAAAAAGCCTTGATAATTTGTAGATTTAATTACACCTGCACGTATGCCAGCCCCTCTGTGGCAGAGGCAGCAAAGCAGCCTCAGACCCAGACCATAACCAGGCCTCCTCCATGTTTCTCAGTAGGTATAGTCGTCTTCTTCGTATGTCTCATTTTTGTCTTTGAACATAAAGCTGATTCATTTTTTTCCAAAAAGTCTCATCTGTCCAAAGACTTTCTTTAAGGCGCTTTGAGGTTTGTTAATATGCAAAGTTGACATTTCTTAACAATAATTTTCCTCTTTTAATCTTTGGTCTTCCATAAGGTCCAGCAAGAGATGGCTTGATCTGACACTGATGAACTTTGACCTTGCAGTTGACCTGTAATGCTTTTGGAGGTTGTTGTGAACATACTTTCTCCTAATTGGTGAGAGTGGTTGCCATAGAAACGTTGACTCTCACACTGACTCGAACCAATGGCTGCGTCCTCATTATGAAAAAACTGGCAACTGAATTGACTTGATTTTGTTGGATGTAGCCATTTTCTTTGGGTGACATCCCACTCACTCAGTCCAGCTCTCATGTACAGTCAATTACCCCCAACAGCAGGGTACCAAATGTTTTGCAGTGCATACTCATAAAAAAACATACTCATACAGCTCTGGCAGGTCAGATAAATAGAAAAATGACAAAAACTACAAAGAATAATTAAGTTTACTGCTTTAGGAAAGATTATGTCTGAAAAGGCAGTTTGAGTAGATTTTTAGTCAAGTGAATAACATATATTTGCTATGCCTTTGTTTCATTTCTGTAAAATAAAAAGTTTGCTCATGGTTGCCAAGTATCTCCTCAAAAGGCTTTGAAAACTTTTTTTCAGTTTTCAGATGAGACAGCATTCATTTAGTGAAGATAAAATGATTTATTTATAGGGGAGATGAAAAGGCTTTTAGAGGGCAGGCAGTTATAATCCTCCATGTGACTCTGCTGACCACTGTGTCCGGGTCTTTTAAGTTCCTGTCAGCAGAGTTTTCAGTGTGTAGCGTTTTAGCTGGACTGTTGCATTAAAGGCAAAATCTTCCTCTAAATGACTTTATATGATTTCATTGCCGAGTAAATCAGTTTACCAGAATGTCCCCTGTGAAATCTCCCAACATGCAATCATAGCGTTCTAGGTCAGAGGTCAACAGTCTCTCTTGGAAACAAACACATCCTTTTCGGTGGGGGTAGAATACAGACAGAAGCTTCTGGAGAATTTGCTATGGATCCACAAAGGGACAAAAAGACAGGTCATAAATGCACGGGGTGCGTAAATGGCTCAAAGTGTGCGAGGAATGTGAAGAATGGACGGAGGGTCCCAGGTCTGACCCCTCTAACTGGGAAGTGCTGATCACAGCAGCTCAGTGAGGTTTGGTTTGTTATTCCTGTTGCCATATAAAGATGCCTGTGTTTGCATCTTCCATAATCTGATCCCCTGATCCTGGACCCCAAATCCAAACCATTGAGTGAAGCTGCTGCTTGATGAACATGAGACAGAAAGTATATTCTGATCCCATCATTAAAAAATGTTTATTGTTGTCTGTCTGTTGGCTGACACCAGTGAACAGATTATAAACACAGAGGGGATGTAAGTTATATTTTTTTTTATGTCAGGGTTCATCTCAAGGATCAAATGATAGAAAGCCTCTGGACAAAGCTTCAGGGGTTTCAGTTCTAAAACTACAACATGTGATATAGTGCCACCTAGTGGAGATCCTCAGCACTACAATGCTACAGAATATACTGCTGCAGTGCAGGGTGACTATAATGTTTGATGTTTTTATGTAAAGGAAATGAGTCGGCAGATGGTGTAATCATCACATTAGTAATATATTTATTAACGTGATGATCAGACGGCCTTTAACTGCAGAATCTCTGAAATGTCGCTTGTTTGTCTGTTCAGAAACCACGCTGGGCGGCCGAGGATGTAAGTGAGAGCACACCGAGAGAGCGAGTTCTGAAGACCGTCAGTTTCCAGGAATCCGTCAGTTTCATCACAGACGCGGCAGCAGACATGGAGCTGGAGAGCCAGCAGATCCAACATGGCTGCCTCAGCGGACCTCCAGTCCAGAGAGTCGACTCTGAAGTGGTGCAGGTATACCAGCTGTGTCCTACCATCGCTTCTAAAGCCAGATGTACAGCTCTGACTGGGTAACCATGACAACGGGACAGGTTCTTTTTTCATGTTTGTTGTGCAGCAAAACAAAGTTTTACTTTTTTTTTTAATGAAAAAAATATAATTTTATTGACCATTGTGCTTTGTGAAAGACTGAAATGATTTGTTTCAAAAATGTAATTAAAATGAGATTTTATCATTTAAAAAATTTAATGTAATCTGAAGCAATAGCTCAGCTTTTAGTCAGTAAAACCCGTCAAAAGCCTGGAATTCAATTTTTTCTGCTTGAACAGGAAATCTGTTACCTGGACCAGGTGTTGGACGAAGCTTCAAATATTGCCACCAACGGAAACGCCTCCCCCTCAGAGCACACCAAGCCTATCAGCATCAGCGGAAACTCCCCCCACGTCAGCATGTCGGCCCCCACCCCTTCAAACCACCAGCAGATCGTTGTAGAAGGACAGCAACAAAGCACGCTGGTCCACCAGGAGGCGTCGGCTGTGAAAGCCAATGGGCACGTGCTGCTGGACGAGGCGGTCCGCAGCAAGCCCAAGTTTGAGCTGCGGGCGTTTCAGGAGGAGAAACGTCCGGCGAAACTCTTCTCCCCTGGGGAGGAGCAGCATGTGAGAGTGACGAGGACACGCCCCTCAGAGGAGGTAAAATGCTGTTTGACAGATGAACGCATAAAATGATCTGACAGGGTAAACTGTGGCTGTCGGCTTTTATACAGCTGTTGTGGAAGAAAGTCTCACTCATCGTCAGCCATCTTTGGAGCCAACTTCAGGGTCCAGCAGCTTCCTGAGTTCTGTTGTTCTTCTTAGGTCTGGCTTCTGAGGTTTTACTACAGGCAGAAGCTGTTTTTCTGTCTGTAACTCCCTCAAGAGATGGGACTGAGGCACAAAAAAGTGGTTTAAAGATCCACTCCCCTTCCCCTCCCCATTGCAGAGCAGGGAACTTGTGGCCCGCCCAGAGTATTTTAGACATCACCAGAAAACATCTTCAAACAACATATTTTTATCTGCTACTAAATCACAAAGTTTTGAATAAAGAAAAACTAAAAAATGCCCTTTTGACCTTAATTTTCTTTGTCCTCCATCATCAGAGAAATCCTATAAGAACATGTTAAAACACCAAAGGCATTATTTTCATTACAGTGGGTCTTAAAGAAGTACTTTTTGGTAAGAAAAAAAAAAGAAACAGCAAATAAAAAAACAAGCCCTACACTACAGTAAATAAACGTTAGTTGTCTGTTCTTATGCCTAAACCGTGTCTTTGTTTGTTTCTGCTCTCAGGTCCAGGAGCTGGAGCGAGAGCGGCAGGAGCTGATCAAGGGTCAGGCCGTGAAAAAGAACCCTGGGATTGCGCAGCGCTGGTGGAACCCTCCGCAGGAGGTAGACCCCGACTCTGTCTTCCCTTTTTTTTATCCCTAACTGAGACTCTTGAATGATGAGCTTGTTGCTTTCAGGTTCCTCTGGAACAACAACTGGAAGCTGAGAAGCTGGAGTCTCTGAAGAAATACCAGGAAAGGAAACAGCAGAAACAAAGCCCTCCTTATCTCTACACACAGGTACACCTTCACACTGCAATATGGAGGACATTTATGTTAGGAAGTGAAGTCTGTTTAGCTTTTGTCTTTCCTTGGAGAGTGAAATTTTTCTTGTCTCACTGATGAACTTCCTTTGTTTTATCTTTGCAGCCGCAGCTCTCAGGTCCTCCAACAATGGTAACCTTTGATCAGGGGCTAAACAGGAAGGAGGACATCGTGGAGGAGCAGATCGATTTCTCATCTGCTAGACAACAGTTTCTGCAGGCGGGAGGGGCTAAGAAGGATGAAGCACTCCTTGCTAATCCCTTTAAACCCTTGACGAGTAGCTCTGAAATGGCTGCAGAGACAGGGGCGTTCACGTGTGCCCGAGCTGTTATGACCATCCTGCCAGAGGAGGAGCAAGGCCCAAGTCCTTTCCACCCATCCTCTCATCCGGAAGAGTCCGACTCGGGACTGGACGAGCTGTCTGTTCGCTCTCAGGACACAACCCTCTTTAGCTTGGATAACGTCTCAGATAGCGGGGCGTCCTTACCCCCAACCCCACTGCCACTCACCCCCGTGTCTCCACCGACTCCCCAGCCCACCACCCCAGTCAATGGTCAGAGCAACGGCGGTCCAACAGAAGCTGAATTGGAGTACCACTCAGGGGTGGTGGTCCAAAACGCCATCCAGAATGCCCTCCAAGCTCACAATGGAGGCCAGTGGCAGCCATCTGCCTGGGACTGCTCACAGCTGAGCGCCCCGCTGTCCCCTTCCTCCCCCGCCACCAGCAGCCCGGTGCCAGTCTCCTCTTCGCCTTCCTCCTCTGGGGGAGCTTCCAGTCTCCAGTCACCTGTGTCTTCTAGTCCCACCCCTCCTACCCCGTCCCCCCAGCCACCGAAGGCAGAGCAGTCGTCCGAGTCCTCCGGTCCGGCTCCACAGGCGCGGCTCCTGACACCGTCCCCTCCACATTCTCAGCCTGTTTCTCCACAGCAAAGACCCAGAAACGGAGGCCCCAGGATCAAAATCCAGTCCTCTTACACCCGAGCACTAGCCTCCTCCAACACGGCTCCAGCGTCAGCTCCAGCTCCTGCAGAAACAGCTCCAGTCCCCAGACCTGCCCCAGTCTGCCGCCCCCCGTCCCCACCAACCCCTGACAAGCCCGAGTTCAGCTACTTCAGTAAATACTCGGAGGCCGCTGAGCTGCGGAGCACCGCAACAGCAACGCGAGGCCCAGAGGTTGAGGCAGCCAGCGGACCCTTCCGTCTGCGCTCCAAGAAGCAGAAAACGCTGTCCATGATTGAGGAGGAGATCCGGGCGGCCCAGCAACGAGAGGAGGAGCTGAAGAAGCAGAGGGAGGCGCAGCCTGCCGTTGTCACTGGGCGTAACAGTAGTGGGCCTGTGAGGACGGGAGCGAGGCAGACCACCATCTCCCCAGCAGATAAGATGAAGAGCAACAGCCTGCCAGCACGACTCACTCTGACCACTAAGACAGCTCCAGGTTAGCTGACTGCAGATGACAGTGTCCGCCATATTTCCTCCAATCTGAACCTTCCATTCACAGACTGCAACTGCCCAAAAAAAACGTTTTGGAATGAAACTGGTTTTTCTCTGCAGGGAAGATCGAGAAAGTGCGCCCCGCCCCGCCGGTTTCTCCCTCCCCTTCGGAAGGAGCGCTGTCTGACGCCGGCAGTGAGGACTCGGCGGGGTCACGGCCCAAGAACTTCATGCAGACACTCATGGAAGACTATGAAACACACAAGGTGAAGAGGAGGGAGAAAATGGAGGACAACAGTGTAAGTATTTTAGCCAGACATGACAAATGAGAAGAGACACAACAACTTCTGTTTAACTTGATTGTTTCTTTTCATAGCACCAACTACAGTATGTGCACTCCTGAAACTACAAGAAATCATGTATAATCTATTGAAGAGAAAAACAATTACACTGTTTTAACCTTTAAGCATCGGAGCTTCAGCTCGATGTTTACATTATTTCAACCACTGGAACTCTTCATCCGTTTACCCAATTAAAGCATTTCCAGCAGAGTCTGAAGCGGGAAAAAACAGCCTTGCACTGATATGCAACACTTTACAGTAGTGAAGTTCTTATGCAATCGACATAAAGCAGCTGATTTTGTTGCAGAGAAAAGCATAGATTACTAAGGTAAAGTGTTGCATATCGGTGCAAAGCTGAAATATTAGTCTCAATTCCAACATGTGAAAGACTTGATGTCATATCATTTTAGCTGAGCACAAACTACACTTATTAATTTCTCCTCCATGAATGATTTTCAACGGTTGGTACTTCTGTGAATTGAAAAGAACGCCACCCATTCGTCACCACCATGTCCAAGTCCCTGATTGGTCTAAGTGGAACTGGTTTAACTTTCAATGCACGTTTAATGGATGTGCATTTTGTACGTTTAGTCTAAAAAGTGTCTTAAAATCTTAAGCAGCAAACTTAAGAGTTTTGTTTGCAGAAACCCGAAATGTGCGTATATGAGCTTAGATAGACTCCTCATTGGAAGTGAACCGGCATGTCCGAGGCGGGTGTGAAGGCAGCATTACAGGTCATTATTACAGCTAATAATGCATCCATGCTGTGCTGATGTGAGCTCATCATGTTCAACACACATCAAACAGAAAAGGAGGCACTACAGCTGTGGCTTTCTGTCACAACTAGGTATTAGTACTAAAGGTAGTACCCGTACCGACGAATACTGTACTACCAGTGCATATAAAAACACAGATTTGGTTGTGTTTCGGATGTGCAAAATTCTAGCCAATCATTTTTACCTCTCCAGCGATTGTGGGCGGGGTCATAGAAGCATGGGTGATGGAGCTATGGTCAAAACTCTGCAGTTTAGCAAGCAAAAGTTTGTCCATGCTTCACATCAAAATATTCAAATTCAGCAACCTGATGGATAAGCGTGACGTTTTTTTTAATGCTCAGCAGAAAGACAGGCGTCAAATACATTTTTACCTCAGTGTGTGTGAAAACGGAGATGCAGCACAGACCTCAGAAAGAATCCAACAGAGCATCTTAGCCACAGTAGGGCTCTCCTCTACCCTAAAGCTCTGCTTCCTCACACCTAAATGTTCTTTGTTTTTTCATTTTGAAGCGCCGATTTAACCGCAAATTAAGGCACCAGAAATTTTTGTTAATATATGTCCTCCATCATCAGAAAAATGCCATAAGAAAATGCTAAAAACAACAAAAATGCTATTTTCATCTGAGTGAGTTGATTAATGAAGTAGTTGTGATTAACTTGATTACGTTTCTTCTTGCATTGGTGTGTTTTTCTTCATGGATGATCGTGTTTTGATTGGTGTACTGTTGCTTCTCTCCTCCGGGTCGGCCAGTATGCCCATTTGTTGCTGGCTAATGAGGTAACCACGGAGGTACCTGCTGCACCCCGAACCCCCCCCCGATCCTCACTCACAGACCTGGGTCAGATTAAACCAAGAGGGAGAGAAACCCCTGAGAGAACCCCACAGGGTTCAAGGAAAAACGTTAGCACCGCCTTAAGGGTTTTACCCACTTTAAATAAAATAGCTTATAAAATGTCTCATTTTTCATGTCATCAAATCACAAAAATGATGAAAAGGTTACAAAATTTAGATATAATGTTCAAATTGTTTTTAAAAAAACATAAAAACACTGATCCAGATTTCAAATGTGTCAAATTAAATGATCTAAGTATTTTTTAATTTAGCTAGATGCTATTATTAACAGAAATTGTTTTAGAATGGAACCCAAAAAACAAATCACAGATCAGCAGAAATGAAGGCAGAATGATGATCGTAGCCTTTGATAAAATTCAATTTAAAAATAAAGTGAAATAAATAATTCATTTCCTTGGTTAAAAGGTTAAGTCTCATCAGTGTGACATATTGTGTCCAAACAGCAGCTGGAGTCTTTGAACCTGTTTCTGCTCTCTATAGGGTTAGACTGGAGATGTGGGAGGGGCCAACTTGATGGCCACGACCTCTACATTTACATTTAAAACAATAAAAAGTAGACAAATAGGAAAAACTAACTACCTTTACCATAGAAAAATGAATAAATAATATGAAATGTATACAGTGAAAAAAAGCACAAAATAAAGAACTGTGGAGATTTGTTAGTAAATACATTTTTTTTAATATTTGGACATGTATTGATTAATGCCAGTATTTCTTTGGATGTAAACACAGACTAATGTGACTAAACTCAAAAGTTGTTGTAGTGACCCGTTGGGTTTTGGTCATTGTGTAAATCAAAAGAAAGCTAAAAAAGCTTCCATGATGAAATATTGTAATTCTTGAGACCTTTAGGGCTTTTGGGGCTGCAGCTGTGCGTCTCAATGGGGAGACCTTTTCAGAGTTCCACATGCTTTACCCAGAACCTCCTCAGGTTCTGTCAGCATCTCAGCAGGGAGGATGGATTCATGTGACCTACATGAGCAACACACTTACAGGATAGTTCCTTCAGAGGAAGTCTGAAATGTTCTGTATCTGATCCCAGGTCTGCTTGTTGTGTTTTGTTCTCTTTGGTTGTGCATGATGTAAGCCTGAGCCTACATTTTGGTGTGACACCCCCTCCCTCGTCATCCTACAGTCACTCACTATACCTTAGTTTGGGTCACTCACAGGTATTCAGGGATTTAGAGGTTAAAAGAGCTTGTCAGGTTGTCAGGCTGAAGAAATTCCCTCTTCTGGTGACCCCCCCCCCCATAAAACTTTTAACTTGACTTCCTTCTAATTAAATATTTCTTTACCGTTTCACAAATATGAAGCATACAAAGAAAAAGGTTATGTTTACTTGTTTACATGTAGTCATATTTCGACACAAAATGACCTGCTGGGGCTAAAGGGAACTTAGTGAACACATCACGTCAAGACCAGGAAGTGAACCACAAACCCATCGAGTGGCAGACATCAGCTATCAGACACCTTTGTTCTCCACGTTTGACCCGCCCTCTGCTGCAGCAGTGATGCTGCCGCCACAACTGGGCTTGAAAATCCTTTAGCTCCAACATTAGGAACTAAACTGACTTCATTTGGCTGGAGCCATAAGTTAGTCATAAGTTAGTTCTGGGGGTGACATCACACTCACTCGGTCCAGTTCTCATATATACTGTCCTACCAGTCTCAGGGTAGTCACTCCACCACTAGGCCAGTATCTGCTACACTTTTTGGACTAACAACTAAGTACAGTGATCCCTCGCTATAACGCGGTTTACTTTTCACGGTTTCGCTACTTCACGGATTTGCATTCTGCATTGTGTTCTGCATTCTGATTGGCTAAAAAGTCACTCAGCTTCTTCTCTACCTGTGCGTCAATAAAGTTGCAGTTTAATCATCAAGTTTTCTTGATGTTGGCATGTCGGTGTATAAGGATGTTTTTGGGAAGAACTCCCAATCACTATGTTCTTCCCCTGAACAAACACACCTGCACCGCGGGCTTCAAAAGAAGAAAACACTGCAGAGCGGAGTCAGGATGCAGCGGCTTAGTCTGAACTTAGAGCAGTTAAATACACCCGAGTCACTATTTGTCCAACTGTACTTTGTATTTTTTTAATCATTATTTTATATTTTCTCCCGTTTAATCCAATTATTCGGGTCGCGGTGGGTGGGGCTAATATCCGCGATTTGAAGCCTTCTGTTTACATTGATGATTAAAATTATTATTTGACAGTACAGAACAGAAGTTATGTTATGTTATGAAAACGTTTCTAAGGTACTTTTTTTGGTGAAACAAATGCTTGAGCCTGTAAAATGGTTTGTTATTTCTTTTCAATGTATAATAGAGTATTTAATTGTATAAAAATTGTTAAAAAAAATAGCAGTTTCTACTTCACGGTTTTTGCCTATCACGTGTTCTTTTTGGAACGTAACCCCCGCGAAAAACAAGGGTTTACTGTAAAAAAAGGTGGAAATCCTTCTCTATTTGCTAAGATTTACTTTACATCATAATAGTAACAAAAACAAATTAACTTGAGCAGCTTTATATAGAAAGCCAGTTTGTTTACAAATCAAACATTATTTAAATAAAAAAGATTCTAATCAATGTCTAACTCCTTCACACATTTGCCTGTTTGTTCAATTTTGAATAAGCAAAAAAAAGGCACAGAAAAGGTCATATTTCTGACACATTCACCCATAATCCTTTGCTCCATCTCCCCTTCTCTCAAGACGTCGTTCTCTGTTGGATGTGTGTTAGTGTTTTGTCATGGCATGAGTGTGTGAGAAGCAGAAGTCCTCAAGCATGAAGCTTTTCAGAAGACTTTTCGTTCATGAGCCGTGTTCTTATGGAACACGTGCAGGAGATGCTCCATCCGTGTTTTTTGCTGCATGTACCAAGACTGAGCTGCTGCACACGCCTGCTTCAACTGTCCTTCCATCTGAATGAATATTCCTGTTTTTTTTTTAAGGTTCTGGAGGCCACCAGAGTGACCCGGAGGAAAAGCAACATGGCTCTGAAGTGGGAGGCTGGTATCTATGCCAACGAGAAAGAAGACGAAGAGGAGGAGGAGGAAGAGGAGGAGGAGTGAGCAGCTTTCATTGGAAGCAAAGACTGAGAAGACAGGAGTACAGAGAACTGAATAATATTTATTTCCTCTAAAACAGCATCTTGTTGGTCACATGACCCCCTATGGTGTCAGCCAGTGGGGAGGGGGGTCATCAGTGACATGTCATCAGAGTTTGATGAGTGAAGTGACTCGGAACGAGATATAAAGGCATTTGGACTCAAAGTCAAAGAACAACATCCAGATTTGAGTATGTGGCAGTTTTACAGTCTCCAGGGATTTCATAGGAATTTTTGTTCTCTGTAAGTTTTCACATGAAAACCATTTTGGGTCTTATGAAAGCAGGAACACAGCATGAAAGTTCAAACGAAAGGCTTTGGATGGAAGCTCGACGACTGCTAATGTTCCAGAGGAGCAACACCAAAGGGCAGCATTTTTGTGAAGTGGATGTTTGGTCCCATGTTGTGCCACAGTCCCCCCCCTCCCCCCTTCATAGTGCAGTTCCAACATGAAGCCTCTTTTCCTTGTCTGGAAGGAAACCTGCAACCTCTTGCCTTAGACTAGCAGCAGTTATTGGTAACAACAAACCTTTATTACTGCGGCATTAGTAGGTCAATCAAATAACCACATTAGATAAAAAGTTTCTCTTTGATATTTAGTGACTTTTTTCCATAAACCTCAACTAGAAGGACAATATTTGGGGAAAAGGGTGAACTAAAGGGCTGGTCGGGCTTTTATACTCCCTTCTAGGATTTTGTTGTGGCTTTCTTTACATGCTTTTCTGATGTAAGCAGTGATGGATGTACTGAGGTAGGGCTGTATTTGATGTGTATCAGTGCTATACTTTGCAAACTGAGAACAAGATGGGATGAAATAATATTGAAAAAGCTTTTTATGAGTTGTTTTTTAATCACCAAACCAGAATGTTTGACCAGCTTGTGCTCTGGAACAAGATCACCAGACTTTAGCTCTGTTATTAGAATCAGTACTCTAACAAGGGGCTTGAGAGTTTTTTTTTTCCTTCATTACATTACTTATTGTTATATAGTTGTTTAAAAAATGATGCTGAGAGATGGAAAGCCTCCTGAATGTTTTCCCCCCTTCATTCTTTTTGCTCTACTTTTTTTGCTCATCAAGTGGAAAGAAAAAGGAGAGCAAAAGCGACACTTTCCATCACGTTTCTGTGGCTTTTCCCGTCCAAGTGTCCTTCAGCAAGTCTCAAACCTCCGGTTAAACGCCAAAAAAAAAAGTAAAACCCACAGAGGTAAGCCTTTGAGAGTTGGATTTTGTTTTTTAAAGAGCTAACCACTTGGTAGTTGCTGCAAAGCAATTTTCTTTACTATAGATTTACATTTCAGTAGAAATCAAACTCCAAAACACACTTTTGAGTTGTAAAACAGAAAAACCTGCTTAGCTGTAGTAGTACAGTTATAGTACAACACTATAGTGAATCCTTCTTTAAAGGAAATAGGTCTTTCTCACCATTCCAGATACAAATAGATGTTACAGACGGAGCTTTTGCTGCACTCTGAACTATTCTTATTAACACGAGGCTTTTGGGGTTTGGATTCATTATTTATCATTCTAAGATCTCGTCTCTCCCGCTGCAGACTCAGCAGTGAGACTTTCACACTTTATTTGTGTGTTGAAGCAAGCTTATTATATATGATATTTAACCTCTTCCTATGTTAACCACTTGTACGCTCATATTCAATTTCTGTTTTCCAGATCATGTAAGGCTGACATTTGACCACAAATGCCATCAACATTTTTCTCATTAAAAGGAAAAGCTGGACGTGTCTGACTGATTTCTTTGTGTTTGCTGTGTGCTATTATTCCAACATGAGGAATGAGGGGATTTTTTCTTGTAACCCTTGTGCTGTCCTAGGCACTTTAACATTGGGAGTTGGGTCATCTAGACCCACTAGACAGTGCTTTGAACCTTTTTTCTTCAATGATTTGTGATCTTCACTGGTGTCCATGGATTACATGAAATCGTTCCACCTTTATCCACCTTTGTCATGGTAGGGAGAACATGTCAATGTAAGGGTGGGGTCATCTAAGATAGGACAAGGGTTAAGTGGAATATCTTCTGCTCTGCAGACATATAACTCAGGAATATTTGAGTGTTTTGCTAAAAACAATCCAAAAGGAAATATGAGTTACAGCCACTAGTGGCGTTGTATGGCCAGCAGGCACTCACGTCGGACACAGTCCCCTCCCCCTCTCCTTTTGCTCCTTTGCTCAGAAATGCATTTGCCAAATTCATTTAAAAAAATATATTTTTTCCTTTTATGTTGGTTTCATCTCCATAGCAACAATCAAATTTTTTTCGTCGTCTGGGGATAGTTGTCAGAACTCAGAGCTTTGTCTCCCCCTCTGGTCACCGGCAGGCGCTGTCTCCAGAGCACTGAATGAATTCACTTCATTTCCCAGCAACCCCAGCGTACACTTCCTGGATGCCTGATTCTCATTCACTCAACCAGTCTACTTAGGAGGCACTGCACTCAGTGTAAAGTATTGTTTGTGTCACTCTGCCTTCTTTGCCGAAACGTTCTATCCAGACCTGATCTTCTTATATCCTGACCAAGTTTCTGAGTCTGCCTGCCCCGAATCTCGTCTGGATCCTGACTAGTCCTGTTTCTCCTTTGATGCTTTCATGCTTCTTATTGACCCTGCCTGTCCTACCCTGATTTAGCCTTGTGGACTTTTATCTGAGCTAATAAACCTGCTGCAATTGGAACCAGCCAACATTTGAGTACTAAAAAACTCAGAACCTACTGTTCTTGTGACGGTAGTGTAAGAATTTATGTCATTTTTAGAAGAATCTGCACAAGTACATTTTTGGATTCTACTACTGAAAATATTAAGCTTTTTTATTGTTTTGTGTGTTTTTTTGTAATCCATGAATGAAATATCATAAGATGAGTAACATTGTCATCATTTAGCAGGTTAATGTTTATTTTATTCCTGTTATGACATTTGAGTACTAGAATACTCAAACTACAGTAAAATACATTCATATTTTGTGTGACGGTATTCTATGAAGTACTAAACAGTACTATGAAAGAACTTCTAAATACCAGGTAGAAGAATGGGTTTTATTCAAAGTCAAAATCTGGAAGAAAATATTTAACTTAATTTATATTACATTTCAGAATTTGATTACTCAAAATAGACTGTATACAGTCAACTCTAACTAACTTCTACTCTATTACATAAATGTCATAAGACGAGTGGAGCGCATTTAATAACTTAACACTGAACATCCAAACTGAGAAACTCATTGTGGACACAGAGCCTCCCTTTCTCTCCTGTTCGCCTTTGATGTACAGGTGGGGCGAGGGGTCCACATCTCTGCAGACCTCTCCTGGTCAGCCTGCACCTCTACCCTCAGTCAAAAAGGTTCAGCAGCGGCTACACTTCCCAAAGATGCTCAGGAAGCAGCAACTTCATCCAAACCAGCCGGAGACCTTTTTCCAGGAACCTGAATATTTTTGTATTCTATTTTATTATTAGGAGCTTTGTGAAAAGTGGCTACAATACAAAATGGTTTTAATTGTGATACAGAAAGGAAACAAAGATTGAAGAACACAAGTAGCCACTACCAGCTATAAAAAAACCAAGTCTTCCCAAGGGATTGGCTATTTATGGCATAAAAAACAAAGAAATGCTAAATAAACTGTGCAGCACCGACAGATCTAAGCAATCCCGCTGCCCAACACACAGCTCTGTTCCAAGAATTTAGGAATTTAGTTTTTTAGGTTTAAGTTTCCTCCTTCATCTCCTGTTTTGTTAGGAATGCAGTTTCACAGGTACATGTTCGGAACATAGTTACCACATACGTGAAAAGAGTATGCAGACACTAAGACTTTTGGGAAGTCGTGCTGAAGCTTTCAGCACCATGGAGAGCAGCCTTCAACTGACAGAAAGGACTTGAAGACGAAACTCTTAAACAGATATCAGATTCTGCAAAGTTGTTATCTTTTGGGGATCTATATTTAAACTATTCTTTTCAAATTGTTTGCGTTTTCTTAATATTTTAGCCACATTTTTAGATTTACAATCAATCATATGTGAATAGATTTTGCAAATTCGTACAGATCTGTTTTAATGTGACTTTATGTCATGAAATGTGAAAAATCTGCTACGATGTGTAACTACTTTAAATCTACACTAGAGGGCGCTCACGTGTAAATTGTAATCATTGTTAACTTCATAACTTTGATTCGTTGAACCATTGAACTTTTTAAAACAAGATTTGAGAACATCTTTTTTATTTTGTTGACTTGTGTGACATTACCAAGCTTTATCTTAACCTAATAAAATTATGAACTAACAAGTAATCCTAAATTCTGAGTTTCATCTCAGGTGTGTCGAAATCAAAATGTGAGTCAGCTGATCTGAGAAAAGACAATCCAGATGGAAATGAACAGCAGCACAATGTTTCCTGCAGGAGGAACTTTTTTAAGCTCCTCTTGTTTGTTGGCTTCTCATTCAGAGTCTGGAAAGATGGGAGCTGAGTCGTTTGTGGCCCTTTGTGCTTTGGCTGTTTTCCTTAGCAAAGGTTTGTAGGTTGATTGAAGGATTTATTATACCACAGTTGAAATTTGTTTTTCATAAATCTGTAACAAACATTTAACCTTATTTTGTCATTTGCTGTAGGATTAAGTTTACCTGTTGCTAGAGAAACCCAGTATGCAGACCATAATAAGATGGGAAGAAAAGCTGGTGAGAATTAATGCTAAGAAATATGTACTGAATATTGTTTTAGACCGTGGATGTTTACTACTACTACTACCACTGTTTCCTTCCCAAAAGATTCAGTTATAGATCATAGCCTTGATCTTCTAACAGTCATTGGATTCCAGGTTGGAAAATCTGGTTAAAGAAGGTGAGTTGGAGAATAAACATGTTGTTCGATTTCTCTAAATATACAAAAGTAAAAAACATATTAACACTAAAATTAAATAATTCTAAGTAAAATATCATTTTTGTCAGTACAACTGGAAACCAATGAGGTGCAAGCGTAGCTTCCTTTGCAGCGGGTACTGTGTCCAGCCAGACTGCGTCCGGCGCGCCAACAGCAGACTGCGTCAGCGCGCCAGCAACGGAGCGCTGCGTCCGGCGCGCTAACAACCAGACTGCGTCCGGCGCCGTAGCAGCAGACTGCGTCAGCGCGCCAACAACCAGACTGTCCCGGCGCGCCAGCAACGGGCTCGTCCGGCGCGCCAACAGCAGACTGCGTCCGGCGCGTAGCAACCGGAGCTGCGTCCGGCGCGCCAGCAACCAGACTGCGTCCGGCGCGCCAGCAACCAGACTGCGTCCGGCGCGCCCAGCAACCAGACTCGTCCGGCGCGCCAGCAACCAGACTGCGTCCGGCGCGTAGCAACCGAACTGCGTCCGGCCGCCCAGCTTAACCCGGAGCTGCGTCCGGCGCGCCAGCAACCAGACTGCGTCCGGCGCCCGCCAGCAAACCAGACTCGTCCAGCGCGCCAGCAGCAGACTGCGTCCGGCGCGCCAGCAACCAGACTGCGTCCGGCGCCCCCAACAACCAGACTCGTCCGGCGCCCCAGCAACCAGACCGTCCGGCGCGCCGCCAGACTGCGTCCGGCCGCCAGCAACCAGACTGCGTCGGCCGCCAGCAACCGAACTCGTCGGCGCCGCCAGCAACGGAGCTGCTGCGTCCGGCGCGCCAGCAACCAGACTGGAGTCCGGCGCTTGCCAGCAACCAGACTGGGTCAGCGCCGCCAGCAACCGGAGCTGAGTCAGCGCGCGCCAACAACCCGGAGCTGGGTCAGCGCCGCCTTAACCGAACTGGAGTCGCGCGCCAGCAACCAGACTGGGTCGGCGCGCCAGGAGCTGGTCCGGCGCCGCCAGCAGCAGACTGGGTCGGCGCCGCCAGGTAACAGACTGGGTCGGCGCGTAGCAACGCCCGGAGCTGGAGTCCGGCGCGCCAGCAACGGAGCTGGGTCGGCTGCGCCAGCAACCGAACTGGGTCCGGCGCGCCAACCAGACTGGGTCCGGCCGCCAGCAACCGGAGCTGGGTCCGGCGCGCCAGCAACCAGACTGGTCGGCGCCGCCAGCAACCGGGCTGGGTCGGCGCGCCAGCAACCGGGCTGGTCGGCTTGCATCGCCCAACCAGACTGGAGTCAGCGCGCCAACAACCAGACTGGGTCCAGCGCGCCAGCAACGGAGCTGGAGTCAGCGCCGCCAACAACCCAGACTGGGTCGGCGCGCCCAGCAACCAGACTGGGTCGGCGCCGCCAGCAACCAGACTGGAGTCGGCGCCAGCAACCAGACTGAATCCGGCGCCGCCAGCAACCAGACTGGGTCCGGCCTTGCCAGCAACCTTTTTTGTCAGTACAACTGGAAACCAATGAGGTGGAAGCTGTGGCTTCCTTTGCCAGGGCAGCGGGTACTGTGTCCGACGCCGCCAGCAACCAGACTGTGTCCGACGCCGCCAGCAACCAGACTGTGTCCGACGCCGCCAGCAACCAGACTGTGTCCGACGCCGCCAGCAACCAGACTGTGTCCGACGCCGCCAGCAACCAGACTGTGTCCGACGCCGCCAGCAACCAGACTGTGTCCGACGCCGCCAGCAACCAGACTGCGTCCGACGCCGCCAGCAACCAGACTGCGTCCGACGCCGCCAGCAACCAGACTGCGTCCTTCAGCCTTCTTCAATAAATCTGATTCTTATAGCTTTCGAATTGTCTTTTCCTGTAGTTCTTGGAAGACCTTCCCCAGATGTACTAAAAACTTGCGCAAACAAAAGGCTACCGCTTACATTTAACTGTAGAACTGATTACTTTTAAAGTTATGACTTAAGAACATGCGGCCTCATGCTCAATGTGTTGTGAACACAAAGAGGAACCAGTATTTGAGGCTGAAACTGAAAATAACGTAACTTGACGTGAACTGGTGTGGTTTTAATGTGGAAGCTAGATGTCGGAAGTGGATATGTTGCAGTTGATGGAAAAACGAATGCTAAAGGCAAAATGGAAAAGAGAATGCAAATCCTATTGGCATATGCTGAGTAAACGAAAGGCATGCAGTTAACACAATATAGGATTGTGCAATCTGCAGTGAGGTGGATTAAGTCATCAAATCTGCATTTATAGAACAAATGTAGATCTCTAACTTGGTTGCTCAGGGAAAGGTTTACCTTATCTGATCGCTCTTCCCTGCCGAGACTTAAATAATGAACCATAAAGTAACCACAAAGCTGCCCAAATTGTCCCCCCCCCCCCCCACCCACAGCAATTTTTGCCCAGAAGTTGACAAAACTTTCCAGATGAACGAGACACTGCCTAACCTGGCAATACAAGTGTTTGGCAAGGCAGCTGACACGCTGCATTTTGGAATCTGTAGTTAATGCTACCAGTACATATTATCGATAACAAAAAATTATCTTGCCGGCTGGATATAATTACTCGTCAAGCCAGATGAGGCCTCTTGAGTTTGACACATTTGGTGCATGGTCACATGTCTTAGCAAAATTCAAAGTGTTTACACATATTGGACTGTAATGATGGCTGGATAATTTATGTTGCTATCACGGGTTGTCTGCTGTAATAGTCATTTTTATTTTATAGTCATATAAACACGCTGTACCTGGATCCAAATAGTGTTTTCCAAGATCAATAATCAATTTATCTCACTTTGAAATTATTTTTTAATGGTATAGGTTAATCTTATTAAAACTTGTCTTGGATCGATCTGATTGGATTGTAGGAATAGATATTGATTTATCGATTAATCGTTACACCCCTAAAAAACTGACATCCTTTTGATTTTGAAGGTGAAAATGGAGTCTGAAATAGGAGGGGCATGTTCACAAGAGTTTACTCCACCCACCTGAAGAATAGCAAAAAAGGCGGGATTAAGAAAAGTGCATTTTTTATCTACACACATAGATTCACATAACAATGTATCTAAATATGCAAATAATTAATAAAAAGCTTTATGAAGTTAAAAACGGCTAAAACTGCATAACACTTAAATTAGATCAAAAGATGATCAGTGTGGGACTTTAATCAATGGATGCAAGTGCAGTGGGAGATGTTTAGTGATGCAACAAGGAAGCTTCAACAGCACGCAAAGAGGCCCCGTAGCTACACACCATATAGACAGCCTGCTATAATACAGGAGCTTAGAGACTGAATCTGAAGAACCATCTTCAAACAGCTGCTACATAAAGGTTGATCTCATTTTTCTAGATCTCCTCCTCTGTTCAGAAAGGTCTTGAGTGATTCCATTTTTTAGTAGACATACTCAAGTCTACAACTGTGGACTGACTTTTTACTTGGCTTATTGAATAACTTAAAGTCCTGTTACGATCATCTTTTCAACTGCAAAAGTGTTCCTGATCGTCTTTAATTATAATTATTTGGTCTTTTACCAAAATCAAAAAACCTGTGTCGTTTTTAGAGTTCCTGCAGAGCGGCAGGAGTTCAAAAGAAATTCAGTTGTGGAAGTCGGTGTGGAAGTAAGCCCGCCACCCCTCCTGTCATCCATTTGTTTACACTCTTCTACTAGTTTACAGCTCCTCACAACTCCAAGTTAACATTAACGGTGCACCAAAAACAGCGAGCAATATTGGAGCCATCCAGCCACGCAGTTTTAAGGCAGATACCAGCTCAGACAAGGACATTCAAGATATTAGTGGATCTATTTGTCTGCAAGTGCATGCATCAAAATTGGAGCAGAGCAGACAAACTTTAGCCCGTCCAATGGCAGCTCCAGCATTACAACTGTATGCTTTTTCAAATGGGGAGTTTCTTCTGCTCCTGATCAATCATGATTATAATAAAGACATACTCAAAAAAAACAGTTTTAATCTTACATTATTTTGCTCATGTATATATTTTGTCCATGTCTTTAATCATGAGTAAAATGTTTGTTGGTAAAAACAAACTATGTTCATTTACATTCATTCATTCATTCATTTTCTACCGTTTTATCCCTTTCGGGTCACGGGGCTGCCAGAGCCTATACTGGCCACTTGTGAGCGAACCCTGGACTATTCCCCAGTCTGTCGCAGGGCCACAATCACATATCCATTCACTCTCACACTCACACCTAGGGACAATATAGAGTTGCCAATTGACCTACGAAACATAGGTCAATTCATATACAGTAAACCCTTGTTTTTCGCGGGGGTTACGTTCCAAAGAGAACCCGTGATAGGCAAAATCCGTGACGTAGAAACCTCTATTTATTTTTTACAATTATTATACAATTAAAAACTCTATTATACATTGAAAAGAAAGAACAAATCATTTCACAGGCTCAAGCATTTGTTTCAGAAATCAAAGTACTTTAGAAATGTTTTTTTCAACAAATAACTTCGGTATTGTACTGTCAAATAATAATTTTAATCATCAATGTAAACAGAAGGCTTCAAATCGCGGAGATTAGCCCCGCCCACTGCGACCCGAGTAGTTGGATTAAACGGGAGAAATTTTAAAATGATTATGAAAAAAATACAAAGTACGGTCGGACAAATAGTGACTCAGGTGTATTTCACTGGTCGTCAGACAGAGCCGCTGCATCCTGACTCCGCTCTGCAGTGTTTTCTCCTTTTGAAGCCCGCGGTGAAGGTGTGTTCGTTCGGGAGAAGAACATAGTGATTGACAGTTGTTGTCGCTCTTTTTTCTATGGGTTTTACAGAAACTTCGAAATTGCAAGAGAATTTGCAAGTACGTGATGTAAATTTCGCGAGCTGTTTTACGTACGTGCACATATTAAACTGCAACGTTATTGACCTCACAGGTAGAGAAGAAGCGGAGTGACTTTTTAGCCAATCAGAATGCAGAACACAATGCAGAATGCAAATCCGTGTAGTAGCGAAACCGTGAAAAGTAAACCGTGTTATAGCAAGGGATCACTGTATATATTAAACTAAATTCAACTCAATTTTATTTATATAGCTCAATATTACAACAATAGTCATCTCAATGTGCTTCACACCGGTAATTATATAACAAGCATGTAATCATAAAGAACATGAAGTCATAGATATCAGTGGGGAATGGCTAAACAGACTAGGCTAAACTGGGCATCCCTGTCCTTAGACCAGTGCTTCTTAATTAGTGGGGCGATGCGATGCCAGGGGCGGCGCGCAGTAGTAGTGGTTTTAGGCACAGGTAATACAGGCAATTGCTCAGGGCGCAAAAGGGGGGCTGTAGTGTCAGCGGCTCAGTGCTTGGAAAAAGAATCTGCGCCACTACTGGTTTCCTATTATCTGTTATATCACAGAGTTTGCCTGAAACTGTGAACTGCCGTCCCTGCAGCTGCTCCTGTCTCCTGTC
This sequence comes from Oryzias sinensis, assembly GCA_037389245.1. Lineage (NCBI taxonomy): Eukaryota > Metazoa > Chordata > Actinopteri > Beloniformes > Adrianichthyidae > Oryzias > Oryzias sinensis. The sequence continues at coordinate 17,822,705 of CM074502.1, read as the reverse complement.
ACATGCAGCTCGCATGTGTGAGAAGGAGAGGGGAGGGGTAGAGGGCTCAGGCTGCGAGGTGGAACGGCCCACGCGGAGCGCTGCCTCTGTTGCACAACACCATGATCATCACGTGCCTTTAGATTACTCAGCTCAACTGCGCTTAACTATTGTAGACATTTTGATGACGTGTCTTTATTTTCCATGTCCTTTATTTTCAATGATCACTAAAGTATGAGTGCTTTAATTAAGCAAATGTGATTTAGGTGACATTTTTGTTTTGTTTTATTTTCTGTCTTTTTAATCTGTGCATTTCATCATTTCTGTAATGAGTTTGATAAATATGTGTAAATTCTTAATTGCTTTGACTGCAATGCTTGAAATAAATCAAATCAAATAAACAATTGATCATTTAGAAAAAAATCAGCTCAATGTTTTTAACCTATTCCTTTCAGACTAAAAACGTTAAATATATTGGTCCTGCTGTGTTAATCTTTCAGATCAATTTACATTTAATATTATTAATTGATTGAAATATTTTACTCAGCATCAAATGGTTCAGTTGGTCAAAATGTTTCTAGTTTAAAAAAAAGGAATGACAGATTTTTTTTATTTCAGGCACTTTAAGCTTCTTTTCTGTTTATTCCATAACAGGGTTTCACTGGCAAAATAAAGCTAATGTTTGTTGAAAGTGGATTTATATTGCTGTTTTCTTTTGTTAATGTTAAATTATACAATTTTAGGTATAGTTACTGAAGGAATTTATATTTTTTGTGGTCCTTATTTCTTAGGCTTTTTATCTTATCTTTATTTCATTGAATGTTTTCTTTCAGGTTTACTGTGTGTATGGCAGGCCATTTTAACATCAAAAGGCTAAGTTTGACTATCCGGAATGAACATTGTAGATATCAGCAACGTATTTCTGACTAGTCGTAATTACATTTTGGATAGTTGGAATTGTAATTCAAGATATCTGTAACGTAATTGTGACTAGTCGAAACGACCGATAGAGATATCTATAATTCAGTTTTGCCTAGTCAAAACTGAATTACAGATATCTGCAATGACGTCATTGAAAACGACATTCAACTCGTCACACATCTTAAATGACAATTGTAGATATCTGTAATTCAGTTTTGACTGCCTAGGCAGAATGACAGTTAAAGATATCTCAAACGTCATTATCACTAGCTCCTCCTGCAGAATGACAGTTAAAGATATCTCAAACGTCATCATCACTAGCTCCTCCTGTCTTGCACGGGCTACAGCATTAAAAAGACGATTAAAAATCGCTTCGCCCGCTGGCTGCTCTACGACGGAGATTTAGGGCCACCAAAAACAGTAAAATTAAAAGATTTTAAGTCCTAAATTAAATTTACGATATTAAGTGGAAGTCAGCATGATGAGCAGCAGGTGAACGCCACACAGCAGCAGCAGACCGACTAAACTTTGTTGAAGAGGTGAGCTGAATGTTTATTGATAACGTTCTAAATGTTTGGAAATTCGTTAGTTTGATTTATGATTTATTCATGTTTTATTCATTGATGGGTGGTTTGCAGGATCTCTGCAGCCTGAAGCCGTCAGTGTCCCTGCAGATGTCCACCTGAATCCTTTCTTTCTCCAATAAAGACAAGATCTCTACGTTTCTGTGACGCTTCCGTCTGTGGAGGAGCACTTTTTGGCATTTTCAACGTTGTAATGCTAATATAACAGACTATTTTCATTCCTCTTTATTGTTTTATGTTGGATCGGGACGCTTCATCTGGAGGAGAGGAGTATGTAACACTGTTTACTTCCGCATTGGTGTTCGGATGACAGGTTCATGACATTAGGTGACAGATGAACTTCAGGATATGTGAATGAAAAGGAGAATAACGGCTGCAGCGGTTCTCTGCACCCAAACGTGTCTCTGAGCTCCTTATTAAACAGATAAAACTCCGCTTTACCGACACCGAACCCCGGAAAGCCCGCTCCACTGACAATAATCTGATTTTGAGTCGCCAAAAGGTTCAGAATCACTTCGGTTAAAGCTATCCGGAAATAAAGCTAGGCCCCGATAAACGGAAAACTTTGGTGTTTTTCTCTTTTCTTTTCTCTCTTTCCGATCGCGGTCAGAAGCGCAGGGGAGATTTCCTCCGCCGAAGGTGATTCTTCTTCGGGGTTCACTTTCCTGATCGGAACCCTCAGCCTCCAGTGCGGATTAAGAACGACTCCAAAACAGTTATTCTGGGGGGGGGGGACACCTTCTCTTTATTACGGTGCTCCGTCACACACCTCCGCTCCGTACTCCGTACTCACCCCCATCTCAGCACACACACACGCATGCACGCGCGCGCACACACACACACACACTCCACAACACTTTTATCTCCTAAATTTACGAGATAAAAGTTGTGATTAAAGAAAACAAAACGTTTTTTGTAAACTGGTCCTAAAACCCCGTCGTACTGCTGCAACATGGTGCTAATCAGTGCTAATTACAAGTTAGCAGGTGCGATTTGAATGATTACAACAACACGCTTTGCTCCTCCCCTAAAGTGCGTTGCGGACCTAATTCGCATACAGATATCTGCAACGTCATTTCGCCTAGTCGAAACTCTAATTCAGGATATCTGTAATTACATTTTGACTATCCTGAATGAACATTACAGATATCTCAAGTTTCAGATATCTCTATTCAAATTTCATTTCAAGATATCTGTAACTTGATTATAGATACCTACAATTAAATTATGACTATCCCTAATTCCAGTTACAGATATCTACAACGTCATTTTGACTAGTCATAATTCCAGTTACAGATATTTACAACGTCATTTCGCCTAGTCAAAACTTAATTTAAGATATCTGAAAAGGAACATGTAGATATCTTAAATTGACTTGAATTAAAGATATCTTTAACTTGAGTTTTGACTAGTAAGAATGAAATTGTAGATATCTGAAACTTGAATTACAGATATCTACAATTCAGTTACAGATATCCGTAATTCATGAAGTGGATATCTGCAACTGAATTGTAGATATCTGTAATTGTAAACCCCATACAAATGAATGGTGAAAGTGATGTCATTTGTCCTAGGAATAATATCTTTGAGGATATCTAAAATTACGATTACGGATAGGAAGAATGTAGTTGCGGATATCTGAAATGTTCTTTCTGACTAGGCAAAACTCAAATAAAGATATCTGCAACACACATCCAGTCTAGCCTTTTAATGTTAAAATGGCTTGCCATATGTGTGTGGGTTCCAGCCATTTGAATTTAAAAGGGACTTCCTGATAATTGCATATGTAAAGAGGTTTTGATGCTGCAGCTCCGAACTCATCCCCCTTCAGGAGAAAACAGTCTTTGATCTTCTAAGACCATCTGGAAGTCTTAGCTGTAGATCTGACATGGACCAGAATTAAATTATCTCCAGGATCCGATTCAATGTCTGGGAACCCCTGAAGGTGCCAACTCACATGAGAAGGACAAAAAGTTGGGACTGACTGCCTGCGGAGAAGGATCCGGGCGACTGTGCTGGACCCCCATGGGGACACAGTTTGTGGCTTGGACAGATGTCCGTCTGTGAAATAACCCCCTGGACGTCTGAAGCAGCAAGCCAGGACTGCTGGCTGCTAGCTGCAAAAATGTCGACATGTACACAAAACAGATAGTGTTCACACGCATATTTATGCCTTAAAACCAACTAGTGTGAAATATTTCAGTCATTCAATCATGCAAACTGTTAATGCAAAGGTGAGCTAACACCTGTGCTCAGGTGAGTGTTTATGTTCTTCTAAAATGGATGGTGGAATGTGAAAAGAAGGAGGGAGAGTGCCCAGCTATCCCCACCCCAAGACCCCCGCCGCAGTAGCAGCGGCAGCCGGAATCCCCCCAACGCCACACGGGAGCAGGCAGGGAACAACCGCCCCCCGGGTGACCAAGCCCGCCACCCAGGCCAGGGCCAGGAGGACCGCAGCGAGGCCCCCAGAGCCAGTGAACCCCCCGTGCGCGGAGGGAGCACCGCCGGGCCCAGGAAGCCGGCACCCAGGGGACACGGCCGCCGTTACCAAGGGGCCCGCACCCCCCACCAGGGAAGGGGCAGGGGACAGATGGTCCTAGGTCCCACCTTCCTTGCAAAATGTCTATAAAAAATTTAAGTCTATAAAGTTAATGAAGAGCTGCTGCTGCCATTCACCACACTGTTCTATGATGTTTCTCAGAGCAAATATCTGTTCCATGCATCTTCTCCCTTTTCTAAAACCGGCTTGTTCCTTTTTAAGTGTTGCATTCACAGCTTCCGATAACCTATTGATGATTATCTTGGCCACAATCTTGCTGGGGATGGACAGAAGGGTGATACCATGCCAGTTGTTACAGTCGCTGAGTGTGCCCTTCTTTGGAATTTTGATGATTACACCTTTAGTCCATTCTTCTGGTATGCTTGCTGATATCCAAACGGTTTTGAAAAAAGGTTGCAATATTTCTGATGCCGTTTCTTTGTCCGTCTTGAACAGTTCTGCATTCAAATTGTCGTGACCTGGTGCTTTATTGCTTTTCAGTGACTTGATAACTGAAACAATTTCCTCCTTTGTTGGTGGGTCTGTATTGATGTCTAGGTCTGTCTTTCCTTCTGGAATATCTGCTCCTTCTGGTGGTTGATCTCTGTTCAAAACTTCCTGAAAATGTTCAGCCCAGTGGGTATCTTGTTCTGCTTCTGTTGTGAGAAGCTTGCCCTGTTAATCTTTAATTGGTAAACTGACAGTAGATTGGTGTTTTCCACATACTTGTCAACTAATTCTGTACAGCTGGCCTTGTTCTCCTCGGGTTGTAGCTCTTTCTGCCTCCTCAGCAAGCTCCTCAACAAATGCTCTGCGAGCGAGAGGTGGACAGCAACCAGAGGAGTAGAGGGCGAGATCCTGGAGTGGCACAAGACAAGGTAATTAGTCGAGGACAAAAAGGCATGGACAAGAATCTAGGAGATGCCAGGAGATGCACCGTAGGAGTACAACGAACTAGCGTCGATTACAGGTCCGTGGTCTCCTTAAGAGTCTGCCGGCTGACAAGGCTGAGGAGGCACAGCTGGAGGTACCGGGTGTAGCTGATGAGGGGGAGGAATCTGCCGGAGGCACCGTAATAGTACCCCCCCCCACAACGACCACCTCCAGGCGGTCCAGGGCGACGATCAGGATGGGCGATAAAAAAATCGTTAATGAGAGAGCGGTCCAGTATCAGGGAGCGGGAGACCCACGACCGCTCCTCCGGGCCGTAACCCTCCCAATCGACCAGATACTGGAAACCGCGGCCCCTACGCCGGACGTCCAAAACCCGACTAGCCGTAAAGGCCGGGGCCCCGTTGATGAGCCGGGCGGGCGGTGGGGAAGCGGACGGCGGGCAAAGGGGGCTCTGGCGGACAGGCTTAACTTGGGAAACATGAAAGGAAGGATGCACTTTGAGGGCGGCAGGCAACTTGAGGCGGACACAGGTGGGGTCAATTACTCGCTCAATGATATAGTGTCCAATGTAGCAAGGAGCTTACTTACGGGAAGTGGCATGGAGGGGAATGTTCCTTGATGAAAGCCACACCTGTTGACCAGGTTGATAGGAGGGACTCACCACCCTGTGACGGTTGGCGATCTGGCAGTTGCTCTCCTTGGTGCGGAGGAGAGCCGCCCTAGCCTGGGGCCAAACGTCCTGGCACCGCTGAAGATGGAGTTGGACAGAGGGCACTGCCAGATCGAGCTCCTGAGAAGGAAACAAGGGTGGTGAGTATCCAAAAGAGGCTTCAAAAGGCGACATACCCGTAGCAGCAGATGGGTGATTGTTATGGGCGTATTCAATCCAGATGAGATGGTCCGACCAGTCACCCTGGTTTTGGGCCGCCAAGCAGCGCAGAGCGGCCTCCAGCTCCTGATTGGCCCTTTCGGCCTGGCCGTTGGATTGGGGGTGATACCCCGACGAGAGGCTGATGGAGGCTCCGAGGGCGGAGCAGAAGGCCTTCCAGACCTGCGATATAAATTGCAGCCCACGGTCAGACACGATGTCGGTAGGTATTCCATGATGCCGGAAAACATGATTAACCAGGATGTTGGCTGTTTCTGTGGCTGTGGGCAGTTGAGCGAGAGAGAGAGAAAAGAGCTGCTTTAATAAAGCGGTCGACAACAGTGAAGATGACAGTGAAACCCTGAGAAGGAGGCAGTCCAGTGACATAATCAATGGCTATGTGGGACTAGGGTCGACCAGGAGTGGGAAGCGGATGCATATGACCAGCAGGCGGTGAGTTGGAGGACTTAGCGCTAGCACAGGTGGTACAGGCTGCGACGTAAGCACGCACGTCGTCCTCCATGGAGGGCCAATAGAAGCGTCGTTTGAGAAGCGTGAGTGTATGATGAACCCCACCGTGGCAGGCGATTTTTGATGAATGACCCCAGGTGATGACGTCAGACCTGAGGTTACCGGGAACGAACAAAGTTCCTGGGGGACCATTGATGGTGGCGGGTTTCTCACCTTGGGCCTGTTGCACCCTCGTCTCGATATCCCACGTGAGGTTGCCCACAAAAAGGGAGTCTGGAATGATGGAAGGCGTAGAGCTCCCCTCCGTGGTGTTATATTTTCGTGACAGGGTGTCAGGTTTGCCATTCTTACTGCCAGGACAGTAGGTGATTGTAAAGCAAAACCTGTCAAGAAACAAACACCAGCGGGCTTGTCTAGAATTTAGTCTCTTAGCCGAGCGCAGGTAGGCCAGATTCTTGTGGTCTGTCCACACAATAAATGGTTGTTCAGCCCCCTCCAACCAGTGCCTCCATTCCTCCAAAGCCAGCTTTATGGCCAACAATTCTCTGTTGCGAACGTCATAGTTCCATTCCGGACTGAGTTTCCTGGAAAAATAAGCACAGGGTTTGAGCTTGCTGGATGGAGATTCACGCTGGGACAGCACGGCTCCCACTCCTGAATCAGAGGCATCAACCTCAACAATGAACCGCTTGTGAGTATCCGGTTGTATGAGGATGGGGGCGGATGTGAACAGTTCTTTGAGTTACCGGAAGGCAGAGTCTGCTGCTGGGTTCCAAACATAAGGCATTTTAACGGAGGTGAGCTGAGTGAGGGGAGCAGCGATGCTGCTGTAGTTCCTTTTTGGGCTTTGCAAAAGTTTGCAAAGCCCAAAAACTGCTGAAGCTTTTTACGTGACACTGTCATTGGTAGGACTGTAGCACTTAATTATGGTCATGTTCATATGTCTCCCTCTCATCCTGATTTTAATAATAATAATAATAATGGATTAGATTTTTCTGCGCTTTTCCAGACGCTCAAAGCGCTTACATTGTGTCCACTATTCATTCATTCACTCCTCATTCAAACTTGGTGATGGTAAGCTACGATTGTAGCCACAGCTTCCCTGGGGCAGACCAACAGAGGTGTGGCTGCCAGTTCGCACCTATGGCCCCTCCGACCATCACCAGGATCATTCGTACACAATCTACTGTTGACAGGTTTCCATTTAATCAGACTTTGTTACTTTCTTTAAAATGATGGCAACTCCTTCTTGATGCTTATTATCCACTCTGCCTGAATACAGTAGTGTTTCTCCTGTTGATGTTATGACTTTGCCGGATCCTATCCATCTGGTTTCACTAACACCTAAAATATGAAGATTATATCGACGCATCTCTGAAGTCACTTGTGTCAATTTTCCTGTTTGGTACATCATTCGTACATTCCAGAATCCTAATCTGGTCTTGGTTTTAGTGCTGAAGACTTCCATCTTCCTGTCAGTGGCTTCCAAGGTTTGGCTTTTCCCATTGTCATTCATAAAAGTCTCTTGTTGGGACTCTGGAGGCCTTTGCACGTTGGAGTGGTTTTTGATCTTTTTGCTGTTTCCGTAACCATCTTAGTTTTATAGGACCGGGTGGTTAGCCCTGTGGCAAGGCCCCAACCTGGAGGGGCCAGTGGACTGCTCTTAGTCTGGTCTCTCCCCTTCAATCTGTCCGGTATGGGAGACCCTACCAGGAGCACAAAGCTCCAGCCAGCATAGCTATCCAGGTCATCAAGACACGCAAGCCCTCCAACCACAACAAGGTGTCAGCCCATGGGCACCCATTACCGGTGGTCTCATAGAGAGTGGGACACAAAACTTTGGGAGAGCATTATGACTACTGTACAGTTTTCCCTCGCTATATCGCTGTTCTCCAATCGCTTTCTCCCAGTTTGGTTGATTTTATTTTTCCGCGGGACTTTGCTGTTGAGCTTGTCAATCAATCTCCTACAGAAACGCAGCGGATGCAGCTTGCCAAAGTTACATAAGTCTTCTCTCCGATGAGATTCCTGTTTTCATTCTAATACTGGACTCTGTTTTCATGAAGGTTCTAACTTTGAGAGTTCAAACAAGAAAGAAAAGTGTGAAAAGGTTCATATGTGTCTGAGAAAAGTGTAAAAAATGTGTAGTGAGGAGTCCCCTCTGTCAGATGGGAACTCATGTAGTAACCAATGAGCTCAAAGCCCCACCCACACGTAAAGATAGGATTGGCTCTGCAGTGAAAACTTGAAGGTTGTGTCCGAATTCTTTCTCTAGTGCGGTCGCCATTTTGTAGTGCTGTCCCAATCTACAATTCCAAGATCCAGTCCCCTAGAAATTTCCCAGAGGTCTCTGCAAGAAACCAGTGTGGATCGATGTTCACTGGATTGTCGACTATAAACCACAATGCATGGTGTCCGAATTGCTTTTAAAATCCACGGCACTGTATAGTTTTTGTAGTAGTTAGGGTGGAAGTACGGACACAACCGAAAAACTGAGAAGTACAGTTACATATAGACAGTCTTTTATATTTTTGGTAACATTCTCAGGTTTAAATATGTATACATTTATAAATTTACAATTATTTTTTTTTAATTTTCAATATTTCTTTCAACTTTAAGATTTTTTTAAATGTACAATTTTACTTTAAATAAAAGGAGTTTAAAGTTATTTTCAAATTTTCTATTTTGTTTCTCAAATTTACAATCTGGCTCCAGCAACCCTGTGATTTAAGAGGAATAATATGAGTATAGAAAATGTATGGATGAATGGATGGTATATTTAAAAAGTGAATTGCTGATTTTTATAGGGTCAAATATATAGTGAATAATAAAAAGATTTTCCCAGAAGTCTCTGCAAAAAACCAGTGTGCATTGATGCCCAATGGATTGGCGAATATAAACCACAATGAATGGTGTTGGAATTGCTTTTATTTTTTTCTCTTTATTTTTTATTTATTTATTTTGTTTTCTATGTTTCTAACTTGTTCTGTCCAACAGCTGAGCAAACAGATTAGAGCTGAAGGCCATTTGTGTTGGACAGGTTTTACTATCACAAAAATAGGTTATAAAACTTTAGAAGCCAGAGTGTAGATTTGTATAAACCCCTTTTTTTTGTAATAATTTTTATTTATTAGTCACATTTAGTGTGTGTGGGGAGGGAGAGGGGAAGAATGTGAGGGGGGGGGGGGGTGGAAGAGAGTAAAGGGAAGATAGGTGAGAAAGTGGGGTATACAAGCACTGATTCGAATAAGTTATTATTTTTTTAACACTTATACCATATCTGCTGGAAAGACAAATATTACATCAAAGGTAAAATTCTGACACGAAGATGAGCGGAAAATATCCGTCCATCAATACACTATTGTTCAGGAGAAGGGATGAAGCAGACAGGGAGCAGTGTGGCAGTCTGAACGTAGGGGTGGAGATACATGCATGCTGTTGAAGTGAACCGTGCTGGTTCGGGTGTGGCCTGAGGGATCTACTGAGGCTCTACAGGACTGCTTTGCCACCACTGACTGGAGTATATTCAAACAAGCAGCCACCTATAATGACATCACTGATCTCCAGGAGTACACAGAGACTGTCACATCCTACATGAGGAAGTGCATGGACGATGTCACAGTCACCAAAACCATCACCCTTCGAGCCAACCAAAAGCCATGGCTGACAGGAGACGTCCACAGACTCTGGAGGGAACGGAACGCTGCCTTCAGAGCTGGGAATGAAGCTGGTCTGAGAACAGCCAGGGCCAACCTGTCACGAGGCATCAGGCTGGCCAAGAGGGAGCACTCCAGGAGGATGGCTGCCCACTTCAGTGACAGTGGTGACACCAGGAACCTGTGGCGGGGCATCCAGACCATCACGGATTACAAGCCCGCCCCACAGGCCTGCGACTACTCAACCCCTCTGCTGGACCAGCTAAACACCTTCTTTGCCCGCTTCGAGGCAGACAACAGCATCCCGGCACAGAAGACTCCTCCCCCTCCCAGTGACCTGGTGCTGATGCTTTCACGTGACAGCGTGAGGCGCTCACTGGAAAGGATTAAGCCACAGAGAGCCCCAGGACCTGACAACATTCCTGGCTGTGTCCTGAGGAACTGTGCTGTTGAACTCACAGATGTCATCACCGACATATTTAACCTCTCACTGAGCCAGGCTGTCGTCCCCTCATGCTTCAAGGCCACCACCATCATCCCGGTCCAAAAGAAGTCCTCTCCCTCCTGCTACAATGACTACCGCCTGATCGCTCTCACCCCCATTCTCATGAAGTGCTTTGAGCGGCTGGTCATGCAGCACGTCTACCCTCCCCCCCACTCTGGACCCCTACCAGTTAGCATATCGGTCTAACCATTTGATCGATGATGCCATCTCTACAGCCCTCCACTCAGCCCTCACTCACCTGGAAACAAAAGACTCGCATGTCAGAATGCTATTCATTGACTTCAGCTCCGCCTTCAATACAGTCATCCCCCAGCAGCTCATCCACAAGCTAGACCAGCTAGGACTCAACACCTCCCTGTGTAACTGGCTGCTGGACTTTCTGACAGGGAGACCACAGGCTGTCCATTTCGGCAACAACACCTCCAGCACCATCACAATTAACATAGGGGTCCAACCAAGGCTGTGTGCTGAGCCCCCTTCTCTTCACTCTGCTGACTCACGACTGCACCCCAACATCAAGCTCCAACCTCTTCATCAAGTTTGCGGATAACACAACAGTGGTGGGTCTCATCATCAATAACATCATCAATGGTGCTGCTGTGTAAATGGTGAGCTGCACCAAGTTCCCGGGGGTGCACATCTCCGATGACCTGTCTTGGAACCACAACACTGCATTACTGGCCAAGAAATCCCAACAATGCCTGTACTTCCTCCGCAAACTGAAGAGGGCCAGAGCTCCTCCCCCCATCATGCAGACCTTCTACAGGGGCGCCATAGAGAGCATCCTGACCAGCTGCATCCCCATGTGGTACGGAGCCTGCACCGCGTCCTGCCGGAAGACTCTGCAGCACATTGTGAAAACAGCTGAGAAGATCGTTGGTGTCCCTCTTACTGGCCTCTCGGACATTTACCGCTCCCGCCTCACCCGCAAAGCCATCAGGATTGCAAGGGACCCCTCAAACCCATCCCAGAGACACTTCAACCTGCTGCCATCAGGGAGGAGGCTGCAAAGTCTGCAGGCCAGAACCAGCAGACTAAAAGACAGTTTCTTCCATCAGGCGATAAGGACACTCAACTTCCTCCCTGCCTTCACCCCTCTGGCCCCTCCACTCCATCCTACAAGCTCACATTGAAAACTTCACACCATTTCAGAACACCATCTTCACCAAAGACTGCCATCATTGACTCATCCACTTACTGTTCTCAGCACTGATGTCACTTTAAACTGCCACTTTAACAATGCCACTGTTCTTTAGCACTGTTTAGACTACTGTTATTCCTCTTACCATTACTGTCTTTTTATCTATTTTTTAAGTCGTTTATCTATTATTTTATATGCTGCTTGCACTGTGGGGTGAGAGAAAAGCAATCTCATCTGTGCTGTATGTCTTGTGGATGCAGCATATTTGACAATAAAGCTGACTTTGACTTTGACTTTGACTTAGATCAGGAGTGTCCAAACTATGGCCTGCGGGTCTGTTTTTATTGGCCCGCAGCAAATTTTGAAAATATAATTGAATATGGCCTGCACATGGCGCTTGAGCTCAACTCTGTTGCACTTCTCAGTTTTAACACTAGATGGAGTCGTTCACAGAAATGTGTTTCTCCACTAGACAAAATTAAGCAAAGAAGAATGTTTACCGCGGGTCACCAGAAATGGCAGCACCGAAAAAACGCAAGATAGCAAGTGGGTGTAGAAGATTTCAAACAGGGCGGGAAAATGAATATTTCTTTAAGGAAATCAACGGAAAGTGTGTCTGTTTGATTTGCACTGAAGATGTTGACGTGATGAAAGAGTATAATGTCCGTCGGCACTATGGCTGCATTTACACTGCAGGTCTTGATGCCCGAATCCGATTTTCTGACTATATCCGATTTTTTTGACGACCCGCTTACATCATCTTTTAAAAGTGACCCGTATCTGATTTTTGCATTTACACTATACAATGCTGAAACTATCAAACGTAGACGTTCTGAGGACTACGTAGCAGTGTTTACGCATTCCGCGGACCTCTTTCGGACTTTTGAGACTGCGGTTGTCATGGAGGCAAGGCGGCGACGGAAGGAGGCGTTGCCTTGGGCGCTCCAGAGGGGATGCACGGGGGAGTAAAAAGGGGGGCTGCTCGGCCGTCTTATGTGCTCTCTCTGAGTTTTGAATGAGGAAGTGTTTGCAGACGTGCTGTACTAACAGTTTGATCCAAGTGTTGAACCTTTCCTGCGCGATGACTTCTCTTTTCCGACCGTAGTCAGAAACGCATGGGAGATTTCCTCGGGGTTCACTTTCCCGTTCTGAACCCTCAGCCTCCAGAGTGGGTTAAGAAAGACTCCAAAACTTTTAGGGGAGACACCTTATTTTTAATTTACGCTTCTGTGACACTCCCCCGCTCCGCGCTCACACCCCCTCTCCTCTCCTTACACACACACACGCACGCATGCGCGAGCGCGCTCACACACACACACGGTCCCCATCATACACGCCCCCCAAAGAAATAAACAGCTTCTAGCCTGTTCCATAGCAATGGTCTCCCGCTTCATTAGTTACTGTTTGCGTCCAGACCGGACATAACAGCGGTTTCCGACTACGGTCTGAAGCCTGAGGCTGAAAGGTAACACGCTGACAGCAAAATCAGCGCACAAAAAGCACCTTAATAAGTCATGTGATCTCAGTTGGTGGTGTCCTGAATTGACGTCACTGAGGTACGACTCGCATTTACTGGGGAATATCCGATTTGTCTGCTTACATGGCACACGCAAATGCACGTATCCGATTCATTTTCCGATTTATTTCCACTTATTTCCACATCCGATCTGAGAAAAACGGAATCCATGCGCTTTTGTCCTGCTTACACATTCACCGGTCATATCCAATCTGTGCCAAATGAGAGGAAAAAAATCGGAATTGGGTCACTTGAACCATGCAGTGAAAAGGCAGCCTAAGAGACCAAGCATCAGAGCAGCTACGCTTCGTACACAGGTGCCGAACAAGCACAGAAATTCAAGCAAATGCCAGCTAGCCTGCAAGCTCAACAACAGCTTTTTTTTCCCATCGTGGTGAGTCAACACATGCCGTCTATCCAGGCCTCCTTCACTATTTTCCTCGTGTAATTAGCAGCGTTACACGAGGGGTTGCCGCCTGCCTGTCTCTCCTAATAATGGCCATCACGTCCCCCCACAGGCTTCATAAGGGCAAAGGCTTAGGAAGCAAAGGAAGCTCCTATGAGCTGTCTCCGTCTGACACCTACAAGGATGCTGTACGCAAGGCCATGTTTGCACGCTTCAAAGAGATAGAGTGAACCTAAAAGGTGAAGAAAATGCATTCTGAACTGTGAACAAGTAAAAAAGAACTTGTTCTTTTGTTTTTGGAGGTTTTTTTTCACAGAGTGTAATTGTAATTTTAAAATTGTCCTCGTTGGTCACCCATAAGCCCTTTTTTGGTCTACTTTTCTGAGAAAACAGCCGACTCTTTATAAACTACAAAATCGTGCACTCTGCCAGTCAACCAAACTAACGGCTAAGTATGTAAAGATGCTGCTGGCTTCAGCTGCTCAATAAACCCGTTCTGAACTGCCTGGTTGGAATGAGGTTTCATTATCTGAGTGAATGTTTCATTTTGACGTGCGCTTGTTTTATATGGCACAGATCAGCATCACTGCTGATAGTTGATGGGCGGCCATGGAGCAGCGGTAGGGTGGTCGACAGTGGAAACATTTTTTTTTCTAGCGGCTGGATAACTTGGTTGGTAAGGTGAGAGGCTACCACGCAGTAATCCAGTGTTTGATTCCCGGAGGGGAATGAGCAATGGTACTGGGGCTTATTACCATATCAATGGCGAGCAATTGACATCACTATGTGAGGGTCCTTAGGCAAGACCCTTAATGCTACCGCCTCCCGAGCGCGGCACGTCTGCAGCTAGGTGTGTGACAGAAAGGTACTTAAAAAAAATTATAGGTGAGTTAAAAATACACAGTAATCATGTGTCAATAAATCACCTCTTGTGTGCGGCCCGGACCTTTGCTCATTTTTCTGTATTTGGCCCTCACCAAAAAAGCTTTGGCCACCCCTGCCCTAGATGAATCAGGGTGTCTAATATGCAAGTAAAAGTGGAATTGCTTTTAAAATCCATGGCACTTTATAGTTTTTTGTTCATCTTGGGGTCATGGGTTGTTGGAACATATCCCAGTCACTGTTGTGCAAAGTCGGGTCGAACCTATTTTTCTTTTTTTGTAGACCGCCCTTGCCCTTTTCATCAATCCGACTAAGGCTGGGAGTCTTCTGTCCACAACTCTGATCGAATCCACTAAAACAGCGACACAAGAATGACTTTAAGACTTTTTACCTAATTGTTGGAAAGATCTTTTTCTAAAGTTTTTTCCCCAAATGTTTGTGGACGTAGACATAAAGTTTTTATTTGTAATTGTTTTATTTGTGCTGAAGCATAATAGCATTTTTTGTCAAATATGTTTAGGATGCATCATTAAATCCTCTATCCATCCATTTTCTTAACCTGCGATATCCTTTTTGGCAGGCATGTACACACATTGGCCCCTAGGGGTTCTCAAGCACCTGTCCTTCTTGTCTTGTATTCAAAAGTGTCCTTGTGCCCCCTTTTTTGTTGTTTTTATATTTTATTTTTTACTAACATTATTAAAATTCTGTAAGAGAAAATAAGGAGAAAAAAATGCCTAAACAAAAACCCCACGGTATTCTATCATACCCATTTTCTTATAACATGGAGGTTCTGAGCAGCTGCCTTTCTTTGTGGCTCCACTCAGACTCTGAGCCGCCAGAGACTGAGAGAGGTGTGTTTAGTCAATCAGAAACTATGCTTACTTAATTTAAAAAGTAATTCACGAGACCTTTAGTCATTACTTAAATATTTATATTGTTGTGAAATAAAACATCTAGTCCACAAATGACTTTTTCATTTTATTTGTTATTCTATCGGGCTAGGTTAGGGTGACACACAACTTGTGTCTTCTGATTCATCAAAAAAAGAATCAATTTCTAAGATCTGTTGATGTAAAATACAACTTGATGACATGAAGTGAGCTGGCAATTTCCCTCCTCTTTTCAAAAGGAACAGACATCTCATCTACTTCTTGTGGTGTGGTCATGTGGGAAACAGTTTGACTTGTGAACTTCAAAAGGAGGAAGCCAATGTAGGATTGTGAATTGATCACATCCAAGTCTTTCCAACTATACATGCCTCCCCTCTAAAATGATCATTTCAAGTACAACATTTTCAATTGATGGTTATATGAAGAGCTCAAATAATGACTTTGTCTTCAACATGGCTGACTGTGTGTCTGGTGGGAAACACTCTTAGCAACATGTCTACCTTATTGTTGAGGTGAGTAGAGGGACCCTCATTTTCCATTTTTGGTGCTAACTTGACCTTTGGGGAGGGGGAAACAATATTCTCAATAACATAAGAAAAAGAGAAAAAGCTCTCTAACTCTGCAGCTGCTGGTCTCCAGAACGGATAACAAAAGAGGAGGGTTTATAGTATAGAGTTTATAGGGTTTATGGTTTATAGAGACTTTATACTGACTAACCATAAATATGTCACAAAAAAGGAGATAAAAATAAGTCAATAAATATGTTCATAAGAGGAAAGGGGGGGTCACCAATGTATGAAAGCAACAATGTTAACTCAGCTTATGAAAAATGTATGCAGGTGTTTACATCAATGTACAACAAAAACTACCCACTTAAAAAAACAATTGAATTGTTTTTTTCAAAAACAAGAGTTTTTTCTCTCTCCAGGAAATGATTTTAATAGCATTGCTTAAAGGGAGGCTACACCAAATGATTAATACTTTACCCAGATTTAGCATCAGTTTATGTGTTTAGTGTGACTTTACCAAGCTTTTATCTTAACTTAATAAAATTATGAACTAACAAGGTAATCCCTAAATTCTGAGGTTTCATCTCAGGTGTGTCAATCAAAATGTGAGTCCAACTGATCTGAGGAGAAAGACAATCAGCTGTAATGAACAGCAGCTGTGTTTCCTGCAGGAGGAACTTTTTTAAGCTCCTCTTGTTTGTTGGCTTCTCATTCAGAGTCTGGAAAGATGGGAGCTGAGTCGTTTGTGGCCCTTTGTGTTTTGGCTGTTTTCCTTAGCAAAGGTTTGTAG